>JABSMR010066336.1:0-13708 GCA_018902295.1 Dusona sp. PSUC_FEM 10030013 | reverse complement strand
ACAGAGTCGTTGACGATCTAATTTTTCAGTTTTCTCCAGATATATGCTACGAAATATTCATGTATCAGTAATTATGTTTATTACAATCGATAATACAAATATTCAATATCAGTAAACGTAAATCGGAATAGCTGTAAGTAAAATAAATTTGGGCTCTTTTGTTACCTCGAAGTCATAGTCGTACTTCCTTAACTGCGGAAATAGAAATAAACTCAAAAAAGTACGAACTACAAGTCGATTAATTACAAATGTGTGATAGATAACAAAAAAAAATCATAAATTTATTAGTAAGTTAAACTGCTTCACTATACAATTTTTATAATCGATAGTAATCGACTGCCCTAGCAGAACCAAACATTTAATGGACATACTTTGTACGTGCACACCCTGGCGGATCAGCGAGTCCCTGAAAAAAGTCCCAATTGGGACTCGGAGCTTAAGTGGACAAGTGAGACCCTAATTAAGTCCCAATTGGAACTTTTATTAATTTTTTTGATTTCACCCTTTTAAAAAAGTCACTATTTCGGACTCCGAGTCCAAATTTGGGCCTCATGACGTCACATCCGGTTCGAACCGATCGAGGGGGAAAAGTCCCAATTGGGACTTAATTAGGGTCTCACTCGTCCACTTAAGCTCCGAGTCCCAATTGGGACTTTTCATGGGACTCGCTGATCCGTCAGAGCAAGACCGGAAAACATTCATACTACGGCCATTGAATCTTCGGTTCTGTGAGGGCGTGGGATGAATAGTTCGCATGCAAAAACCAACGGTCAAAAAGTAAATATAAACTTATAAATAGATAAAATAAAAACTTGTGTAATAAAAAGAAAACGACGAAATGACGCTCGTTCCACCTTTGTGCATCTTGCAACTTCAAGCTCAACTCTAATATGGTCAGGCTACAAAGTAAATCTGCCAAGATTCTTCCAATAAAAGATCGGCCACACAGAAGGGTAATACGCTTTGGCCCAGAACCTTTGCGGACACTGGAGATACTCTTAATAAAACTCTCGGAATAAAGCTCCACCGTCAAAAAAAAAAAAAACAACTGAATCCACAGTAACTGAGCTCTTTCGTCAAGTTTTTGGTTCCCTTTGGCCCGAATGTTAGAGGGTGCTCAACTATTCAGTACGCACATAATGGAGTCTTTTATAATTCATGTTTTTGTTGATCTTCAGTTTATCTGTTTCCAGGAATATGTATACGAAGTTATATAAGCCCCGAATAATCAAACGAGATATCAGGCAACGAAAAGCTCCATTTACACCAGGAAAGTTTGATCTACAAACTGAGAGAAATAGAAAAAAATGTCGAATTGAGTTTCGCGTTACTTTTTGTTTTAGAAATACAGCACTCTTTTGTTTTGTTGTGGAGGTTAAGCCACGTATCCAACTTCACGTAATAATAATGATATTGGTGGCGAAACGTTCGGGGTTTTCCTTCTACACGCTTTTGTTTCCGAGGGTTATTTATTTTTATGGGGGTTTCTCGCTTTATGTCGCCCAGATATGGTTCCGGCTCTCCAGTTACTGTACATATATACAATAAATGTGAGAGGGGAGGCCCTGCCACCTTTGCCTTTCGGAGGACAGGACTCACGGGAATCTGCAAATGCCCTGCAAGAGTCTTGCGATCGATGTCCTCTATAGCTTGTATTTTCATGCGACAAAGCGAGTAAGGGGAAAGAGAAACAGAGAGAGAGAGGAAAGTTGTATGTTCCGCAGGGTTGCGAAGCTTCGTGGAAAGTGAGAACGAATTTGGCAGAAAGCGAGCTGGGGAATCCCTGTACTTGCTTAATGGCGTTACGGGGTTGCCATGACAACGAGAAACCCCCATGGAACGAGAGAGAAAGAGCTAGTGAAAGCTCAATGCGCCGAAGCGGCCGAGCGACCCTGGTGAAAAGCTCATTTATCCTGACGAGAAAAAAAACATAAAAACGAGTATATACAATAGGATACCACGTTCTGGATGGACGCATTTTTTCCATTGCCATATATACGTATCTCCTTATAGTAGTGTCACTGTATGCTCTATCATCTTTTACAATGATACATTGTAGGTGACATTACGTCACAGATCACTTGTACACGTGAGTTTACCGCATTTTCGCTTACTCTTACTAAATTCGTTTCTGTGTTAATCGTGATGAGTAAAAGATTTGGTTAGCTGAGCATCAAACTACCGTAACTTGGTCATCTTCACATTATATCTTGAGAATCCTCACTCAAATGATACATTCCAAAACTGGAATTTGACCTCAATGATGGCCTCCAGTCTTTCAGGACTCGAACATAAAGTGAATGGAGCAGTCGAAGATTTACCTTGTAACTTGGATTTAAGACGAACACTACCGGAACATGGTTTTTTCTAAAATCAAGACATAGTATGGCATGAATTGGCTCCCTAATCCATATATCGTCAGTGAAGAATTCTTGTTACATTGCATTAACCTTAAATGGCGAGAAACTCATAGCTTCTTTACGAACCCGTCAAAGATTCACTTCAATAAGGTCAGTCGGAATAAAGGGCACTCTGATGAGACTCTATGTTGCTCGAATGTCATATCCCTCCTGATCATGCTATGGCGAAACAACATCAATTTGATGTAGTTCATATCGCCAATGTTCATTTCAGGTTGCGTACAAGGCTACTGGAGGCTCTTAGTTAGTCTTCCTTAAAGCTTGAAAAAATCACCTCACGTCACAAAATTTAATTCCCAGCGATATCGAATTACATTGTGGTAACAAACCTTATTCCAACGTTTATTTACAGTTAACAATGTTGGATCTCGGAAACGCTTGCGGGCATAAGCCACACGAGTTTCTGTAACGGCATCAGGCACAAATATTTTCACTTTCTCGGATATTCCTACCCACCGGCGCAATTCACCCTTGTTACTATTCATGTATTCTACACTCCAGGGCAACAAGAGATCATGCAAGAGTCCCGGACATCGGATTTCTCGCAAACAGAGCTGTTTCCACATCGGTTCAAGAGTCAGCAGAAATTACGTTAGGTGGATCTGGTATTCTATACACCATTACCATCAGATAGTTGAAGGCTAGTTGACTCACTAATCGTACTTTAATTTTTATCGACATACCTTTTGTCTCCTCTTTAGGAATACCTTCTTCAGTCCTTTTATACTAGACGCAATCTTTTTCCTTGTCACCTATTCACTTTCTCACCCTGGAGGGGATAAGAGCTTCGATTGCGATAGTGGTATATGTCTATACCTAACTTCAAACCTTCAATTCTCCATATCCAGTTCGGCCGAGAACAGGAATAACGACGACTCACGCATAGACTATCTTGCGAAATCAGGAATCATGATGTCGTATCGAGCAAATCCATTTTTCTTCATTAGTTGCATTTAGTAACAGCTTTAACCCTACAGCACGATTTTCCATTTGAGTTGTAATCCACCAGTGATTACAGACACCAGGATCTTCAAATGTTTCTCAAGTTTGAGTAAACTCTCGAGGCCTTCAACTCGATTGTTTGAATCAGCACAGTCGAAAGCTTACAACGTTATTAACTATCCTGAATAACGATTTATTGAGCTTTGCCCTTTGAACTTCGAAACCTGAAGGCTTCTGCTGGGAGGCAGATTATCTTTGAAACTTTGACGGTCTGCGATTCAATTAAGGTAGTTCTGCAGGTACACGTATGAGCTAAAAGTGTTGACCGCAGCCTACATAAAACCCAATTCCTATATGATGCTGTTAGATAGAAACTTTTCACATGGCTTGTACACTCCGTGTTGAAGCCCTGTCAAACGTTCGCACTATTTATAACCTACATTATGTTTAGCCTTATGCATTTAATGCAAAGAGCAAATGAACAAAACAGTCACATGAATTTAATTCGTTATAAAATGAAATAAAATAATTTTATTTTCATAACGAATTAAATTAAAATACATGAAAAATACAATTCAAATTCTCCGGCTTTATCGCTGTACTCTATTAATAATTTGTTCCATGTCAGATGAAATGAATATTTTTGTGAGTCAATATCTCCGAAACTAAGAGGTCGAATCATAACATTTTTTTAACAACTAGTCTCGCACACAAGTGCTTTTATTTTTAAATCCGAAGCTCCGTTTAACGTCCATGATGAAAAATGCGAGAAAAGTGCTATCCATTTACGCGTTAGGTATAGGGATCCCATGCAGAAAAAGCGTTTTTTAATTGCAATTATCTGAAAAGCTAAGTGGGGAATCGAATTCAAATTATGGGAATCGGTTAACGAAGATCGTGTCTACACCATATTAAAATTTCAAGTGATTCTTAAGAGTCGAAAAAACTACCGAACTACCTTAAGCAGACCTTCGTTCTCTTCCGTAATATCCGTAGACTTTAGTAAGCGTCTTGAAGATATCTACAGGTCTATTTTTTGCCACTGATAATTTTGAATGTACAACGAACCCGTGAAGAGTTTATCAACTCGTTGACTTAATAAGCAGGTGATACAATGCGTGATAAGAGAAACTTTTTCCCTCAGTTATCTTAACCTCTCCTTCTTTCAGTCTTTCCATACTTGATGCTGGAGGGCCCGATAGAGTATATGATCTCATGCACACAGCAAGGAGCAAGGCTGTAATACTCCCCAAGCTTTTTCTTTTTCACCCTCAATCTGCCGCGCTATAAAATGTAATTTTGTGAGCGTCTCTGCTTCTCCGGAGTTCTGGATGATGAATGATTCGCTTTCCGGTTTGGAGCTTTTGGTTTTTAGAAGTCTTTTAAGGGATCTCTATCTTATTGCTGTCTAAGCGCAGGTATAAGCGAAGGGAAATAATATGAAGTTATATGCTTCATTTCACAATTATATATTTTTGACGTGATTCTCACACAATATTTGACGATTAAAAAAAAAATACCACTTTATCTGTTGTCGTCATTCATTCAAAAATTGGGGAACATTATCAACCGATAGACCCTTTCATATCGACCTGCCGAATTCCGTTCACTTCTCTTTTCATTATCACAAAATGACCACAGTGCAAACTGTACAAAAGGGTTCAAATATAATCCGAATGACAAACCCATTTCCCCGTGTACGCAAGCTTTGGTGGTCGTCAGGCTCGATTATCCATTCGAAATATTTACATTGAATTTACAATGAGATGTACAACGCTGTCAGATCGAGGGTCGTAATTTCCGTTATTTGTGAAAATATTAAGGCATTGGATGATGTGCAGAGGGTTGCATACACATATTTTCGATTTCCAATAATCGAGGGTCACGCGACAATCTGAAGCACTAAATCTGTACTTTCTTGTTATCATATATTTTCACTAACAATCGCGTGGATTCCTTGTTTTAACTCGTTAATCAGTGCTTTTTTGTAGTATGAAAAACTAGGTGAGTGAAATTTCTGTTCTGAGGGGATAATGGCGGTCTCATAACACTCTCGGGTCGGCTGACAACTCCCACATCAAAATACAGACCAATTAACCCTCAAGGGGATTGGTGAAAGTGGTGATGGAGAGAAAGGACTATAAAGTGTGTATTCCTATGTACGTACATTGTTGATATGGTGCAGCAAAGTATATTTTACGTGTGGACGAGCGAGTAGAGCTTCATCGCATATCCCAAGCGGGTTTCTCAAAGTGCCACAAGGCTTGGGTTCCTTCCACGACCGCAGGGGAGTTACCTCGAGGATTACATGAAAATTCTATTATGGGCTTAGTGTGTGTGGCGCGTATTGTGTGCACTGGCCTCTTAACCATGCGCTCCCATTAGCCCTAAAATCGTTGCCTTGAAGAAATACCTCGATCGCACTAAGAAAGGAGGGGTCGAGCTCGACTATGGGGGTCTTACAACATGTCACGTGAGAAAAATGAGGATTGATTCTAAAAGGATCAAAGCTGTCGTTTTTCATGATTACAGCTTACGCTGACACATTTCGTTTCATCACCCCCGAATCGTTTGTATCTCGGTCTTCCATACAGCGGTTTGGAAACCTTATCTTTAATGGGTACATTATTCAATTGACAACCACAAGTGTCGCTGTGTCTCTTAGTGTTTGTTGGTGATATAGTTTTGCGTACAGGTTTTTAACGCAAAAATAATTCATTTTGTTGTGTTCGAAAGACTGCGATTAAAACGTGTCCCGAGTCTATGATGGGACAATAACGTAATCTTAATGCTAATCATAATCCTAACTGCTAATAACCAATCTTAGTAATCCGAAAGTTTCTTAGTTATCTAGTAACTGTGCCAACAATCAAGTAATCGCTATCAAATTTGGCTTGTGTATAGTTTGCGAGACAGAGAAACAGACTGAATCGTTCATATCCCCACAAAATGAATGGTTTCTGAAGGAATAACCAAAAACTATAATTTGGTCACCTATAGGTGAAGCTTCTGTGGGTTCAAACACCCGATTTTTGAATTGTTCCTGATCCCAAATGATGTTGAACATAGAACAATTGCAGTAATCTATTATTGATAAATATATTATATCAAGCAATTAATATTCCGGAAAAGACTCTATTTCAAACCATTTGTTATACTTATACTGTCAAATATATTTCGAAAGATTGCACTAAAGTGAGCTATCAGTCTCATGGTCGGTAAAAAAGTAGATGTACGTTTTTCTCGGACACGCTTGATATTTCGAGAAAGGTGTGTATCTACTTTTTGGTTATCTCTCTCGCACTCACGTAACTGATAGATCACCCTAATGGAAAAGCCAGCAATTCATTAGTATTAGGCTTTTGCATACCTACTTTGCGCGTACTACGGTTGCGTTGAGCTGTAATCGCTAATGCTAGTCCAGATATTCCCTGCTTTGTTTAATAATGTTACAACTGTTGATTTTTACTTTCTTTTGGTTTTGACAACTTACTTTACTGATATTATCATTTGATAGATTTCGGTTATTCTTTATTGATTAGCCTTTATGGCTTCGTCTACGAATTTTGGCTTTTTGTGCGGATTGGATTTTGTCGAGCGTTTATATTTTTTTGGTTCGACTTTCATAATTAGTCACATTGACTTTGTTTGCGGAGATCTACATACTGGTAAGATTCTTGTTAGCTTTTGTCCTAGGTAGGCCCTACGAAAGTGCGGGTGGTCAAAGCATAGAGCAGGAGGGTCGAAAGACCACAATCACAATGTTCACAATGTTTGGCACACAAGCATTCATATGATGATTAAAAAAAAGAAAAAACCGATATACCAGTGCAATATATATGAGGCATTTCGCGTCACTTTTGTATTCCAAAACCCTGACCCCTTCAGATTCGTGCGAATGTTTTACTTCTTTTATGCAAGGATTAAGCGGGCTCAGACTGCGGCAAGTTGGAAACTATGAGTACTAGAATATAAGTCGCCAATAGAATTTTTTCGTAGTTTTTGACGTACTTTTAGAAAAAAAATACATAAGATCTCAAAAACGAATTTTTTTTTTCAATGTTTTTTGTGAAAAAAGAGCTGTTGTTGAGCCGTTTTTTACAGCTGCTTGAATTTTTTGAAATACGATAAAAAAACACAAATTATTGTAACTTCTTTTCATAACTCTATACTGAAGTTTAAAAATGAAAATGGAAAAGTAAATAGTCTTTTTCCAGGAAACTACACTTTTTTTTGAAAATCAATGTATAAAAAAAATGATAACAAACTTTCTCAATTAGTTATGATGAGAAATCTCAAAATTTCAAAAGTTTTGAAAATCTCATCCGTGAACAAGTATTGATCACAAACGGAGTGATTGCTACACAGCAATCAACTTCTTCTGTAATTGGATTTTACCATGCACTCTTAAATGCCAACAGTGCGTATGGATTGGAAAAAGGTTTGTTTTAAACTCGTTCAAACAATAAGATATTAAGTTGAAGGGTAAAGCGATTTTGAGCTGAAATTCTATAATTTTCGAGACGGTCTACGTTCCAAAAGGGTTCGCACTGCCGAATGCGGTTGCAAAAAGCTTCTGAAAGCTCAAGTGTTCGGGAAAAAGTCCGTCGATAGCTCCATCTGCCGGGTTTTCGGTTGACCCTGGACTATGTTGAACTACGTGAGTATGTGTAGTCTCGACCGACCACAGCCAATTAGTCGGGACCCTCCCATTAATCCGGCCAATTACGTATAACACGGAAATTCTATTACGTTCTTGGCGCTTTGGAATTTCGATCGTAGCAGAAACACCGCAAACGAGCGCATTGATGTTCACAAAGCGCCGACAAGCGATGGATTTCATGTAGATTAAAAGAGACCGTACGGGAAAAAAATAACTAGAAACCAAATATTTTATTAGGAATTAAATCAACTCAAATCGACTTTTGAAGTACAATTTTAGTATAAAAATGGCTCTTGTAATGTAATAAACAGGAGAAATCGGCGAAAGGCTTTTTTTACCCACTATTAAATAAATTTATTTGATCTTAGTAATCGTAATGAATAAAAATAGACATTGCGCCAAAGAAATAAATTTCGAGCCAAATACATTTATTTACATTAAATATTTCGTCCAAAACCTGAATTAATGAATAATATACAAATAATCAATTTACTTATGTCAAATAAGTTTTTTTAACAGTACTTAAGTGTACGTAAACGTATAGAAAAAAGAAAGAAAAAAAATGAAAGAAAAATCGTTGTAGCCACACCAGTAAACATCAAGCACTCAGTTTCACAAGTATACTTGTTCTTGGAAGGTATAAGTAGACCCGAGAGAAGTTCTTATTTCGTTTGCTACTCTCTGGGAAAATGTTGAGGAGTTCTACGTATGTATCAGTGTTTGTAAACTCTTAACTATCGGACTGTTCCCTTCACGGTCTTGCGCCAACGCAGTTTATACGTCGACTAGTACTACTTCTCGGGGTACTCGGGGCTTTATTCGCCCTTGCAACTATAAAATGCCCTTTTTCCACTTAAAGCATCATTCAGACGAAAAATATCTATGCCACTAAGTCTTGACGATGTTTCGCAAACAGTTGTTACAATGTGACCATTTTAGACTGACAAAACTGTGTACTTTTTAAACAAATCTTTTTTGTAATGCTTCATTTCATATCTATTTTTTGATACTACATTTCTAGGTGCTAGAAACTATGAAATATTTTATCAACGAATTGTCAAGCATTGTCGCATATTACTTTAGATTTTTTAAGATCTTTTCGTCGAGATTTTCGGTGTAATCGTGTTATCTATGAAGTACTAATTTCTCTTGAATGCACTCATTCTATAGTAATTTGAAAGTTGTCACTCTGCTGCCTAAATTTTCTTCGCCAAGAATGATTTGTTCTCCAAAGCCCAAGTGTTTTGACGAGGCCGAAAGATATGTGCAAAAAATAATATACGACTTTTTTAAATACTTGCCCATTAACGATTGTTGATCGTTGTGCTAACTGTGTTATAACGTGCAAGTACATGATTCGCCGTTCCCTTGCGTCAATCCACGTTCGGTAGGTTGATACGGCTGCAGCAACGGCGAGTAGTGATTAATAAATGTATTTGTATCATAGGATATAACAGAGATTATGGTACCTCTGTCGAAATGCGAATTGAAGCTCAAGTCAAGTACAATTCAAAGAAAGAGGAAGAGCGACAGACAATGATAGACAGAAAGAGTAAGAGACGCAATGAGTGAGAACGACGAAATAGAGTAGTCAAGCTGATTTTGATATTCTCATCAATTGAATGGACGAATTGTCTGGGATTGAATATCATACGAACAGCACATTCGAAATGTTCCTAAGAGATGAACGCCTCACCGCTATTCGTTACTTATGAGGAGCAGGAGGTATATAATTACAAAAGTAAAAAAGTAAAGGTGAGTAATAAAAATAAAAATTCGAAAACTATTCAATGAAAGGGATGAAGTTTTTTCATTGTTAATCTCATACACTTCGAGAGACGTTCGCAATTGTTCTTATTTTTGAAAAAAGGGGTACGAGGCTGTGATACGGCGTCATGAAGAAATTACCGCTTAAAACGTGTACGAGAAATATTTTGGAAACTTCTCGACCGTTCTGCTTGGAACTGTCCTGCACTGAAAACCGGATTTTGTTGGAAGGTTGAATATTTTATTGAATACGTTTAACAAAATTATTTTCGTAAATTAACCAAATTTTTGCCATCTCAACAGTATATTTGATATAACAATAAAATAAACTTGTTAAGATGGCAAAAATTTGGTTAATTTCCGCAAATAATTTTGTTGAACATATTAGACTACCTCAAACTGCGTGCTTATCACCCTCGCTTTCGGCTCGGGTGACAATTCTGCCCGCGATTTGAAGTAGTCTACTTTCCCTCCCTAGGTGCATAAAATACTATTTTAAAATCGTCGGTTTTCCTACGCAATGTTAGGAATTTTACAAGAACGGATAGTTGCAGAATAATAATATTTTGTTTCTACATCAAAAGATATATTTGAGAAATTGTGATGTTATCAGAAGGTGGGTTCAGAATAATGTAGTCGGTGTTTTAGGGAGATATAATATAATTGTTTATTAGTAACCAAATACAACGGTAATACGTTTCGCAAGTGCAGCGTTCTCCGAGCCGCCCGGAACGTAACTGATTCCTTGTTTCGTTGATGGGCCCCATTCTTCTCCCAATCTGCCCAATCGTTCCCATCGGCGAGCTATTCCCTCGCACACATACTACGCTCCGCACATGCTTTCATCTCAGACATCACAATTCTTTGGCCTTCTTTAATTTTTGATTAATGTTAGAGACCGGCGTAATCTACTAGAATTATCGGCACCTTTTACAATTTGATTTTTATGACGTTTGTGCAACACATTATTTTCATCTTGCCCAATAACGCGTTGAGGGCGAGGTTGGTTTGACAATCTCGCCTTAACATATTGTCTCTGATCGCGTACTATAGTCGTTATGTAAACAACGTCACTTTCACCTAAATTTAATTGAGGATTTCCGCCGCTTGCAATAATCTGCGCGCGCTGGCGTTTGTGAACTTTTATGAACGCGTTCGGCTTTAACATACGCGTGGATACAAGCTCTCATCTCAGACACCACAGAAATGTTATATTAGAATTTTTTTGTCTTAGGACACGTCACAAGAAGCACATGCATTAATATTTCAATAGTCGTACATTTTTCATGTAGCGTCACATTTTCGTTCCTCCCATTTCTGGAATTTCTTCTATCGCTCCCTCGACACTTGTTCCCTCGTGTATCAAAAGCTAAGCGGTGGAAAGGCGTATGTAGTTTTGTTTCGCGTTCAGATCAAGTAGATTGTGGGATTTTTCATTGACAGTCGACGTAAGCTCTTTGCCACACAACGAGAACGCCGTTGAACGGGAAATAAGACGACGAGAACACTCACTGGTTCCTTTCTCTTATTTTATTTTCATTCGCTCTTTTCCTTCATTTCCTTTCCTGTTCGCCGGAGATTCTTCGTCTCGATCTTTCGAGCTCCCGTTCGTGGTTATTGAAATTTTTGTCATATTCTCAAGCCACATAAATATGCCGTTACACAGACTGTGCACGCACCCTTGCTCTTTGGACATTTTACGCCCAGCTAAGTTTGCTGAAAGAGAACCTACCCGGCACCGTTTTTCCTAACCGCCTAACGCTTCTTTTGGTCTCTGTATTTTCCTTATTTCCTCCGAGTTGTGTCGAGTTAGAGTAAACGTGCAATACATCCCTTTAAAAACGCGGATCGAATTAATCCAGCCAAACAATAGTTACGGTTACCGATGAATAACTAATGAGCAATGAATTCCATAGAGATATACATCGATACGTTTAGTCGTAAGCTTCTAGCCTCGTAAATTCCAATATAGTCGCAAGTAAGCCCCTGAAAACTATTGTCAAATAAAACCAGGGTTGCAAGTAATGCATTACTTTTTGTAATGCATTACCGTTTTCATTACTCAGTACATTGTAATGAGTAATGAACATTTTTCACATTACATTGTAATGAGTAATGGAAATTTGTTTCATTACCCATTACATTGTAATGAGTAATGGAATTTTTTTTCACTACCCATTACAATGTAATGAGTAATGAAAAAAAATGTCATTACTTATTACATTGTAATTAGTAATGAAAATTTTTTACATTGCACATTACATTGAAATGGATAATGGAAATTTTTTTCATTACCCATTACATTCTAATAAGTAATGGACATTTTTTACGTTACTCATTACTTTGTAGGTAGTGCGTAATGAGAAAATTTTACATTACTCAATGTATTTTAATGGCTGATAATTTCCATTGTAATAAACCAGAGCTGCCCAGCTACCATGATTGGGTCAATATGATCCGGTGGTAATAATCACGCCTTGCTCGGCTGCCAATAGAGGTAGCGGTTATCACCCTGGGTCCAAGTGACCCAATTTTAGTGAGCATGTGTTATTCGATTACCAGTAGGAGTAGCGGTGTTCACCCTGGGTCAAACTGACCCGATGGTAGTAAACGCGGGTTATTCGGCCAGCATTAGGGGTAGTGGTGTTTATCCTGGGTCAAACTGACCCGATGGTAGTAACCGCCCGTTGCTCGGCTACCAAAAAGAGTAGAGACGTTTGGCATGGGTCAAACTGACCCAATGGTAGTAACCGCGTGTTTCTCGCCGACCAGTAGGGATAGCGGTGTTTATCCTGGGTCAAACTGACCCGATGGTAGTAACCGTGCGTTACTCGGCCATTAGTAGGGGTAGCGGTGTTCACCCTAGGTCAAACTGACCCAATGGTTAGTAACCACGCGTTTCTCGCCTACCAGTAGGGGTAGCTGTGTGTGTCCCGGGTCGAACGACCCGATTTTAGTAGCCACGCGTTACTCGGCTATCGAAAGGGGTATCGATGTTTACCGCGGGTCAAACTGACCCAATGGTAGTAATCACGCGTTTCTCGGCCACGAGTAGGGGTAGCGGTGTTTACCCTGGGTCAACTGGTCCAATGGTAGTAACCGACAGTTGCTCGGCTACCTAAAGGAGTAGAGGGTTCATCCTAGGTCCAACTGACCCGATGGTAGTAACACCGCGTTTCTCGGCCACGAGTAGGGGTGGCGGTGTTTACCCTGGGTCGAACTGACTCGATGGTAGAAACCGCGCGTTACTCGGGCAGCATTAGAGGTAGCGGTGTTTACCCTGGGTCAAACTGACCCAATAGTAGGAACCGCCCGTTACTTGGCTACCAAACGGAGTAGCGATGTTTGCCCTGGGTCAAACTGAACCAATGTTAGTAACCGAGCGTTTCTCGCCTATCAGTCGGGATAGCGGTTATTACCCTGGGTCAAACTGACCCGATGGTAGTAACTGCGCGTTACTCGGCCACCACTGGTGGCCGACCGTTGGGTCAGTTTGACCCATGGTAAACACCGCTACGTATGATGATGGCCAAACAACGCGTGGTTACTACCATTGGGTCAGATTGACCCAGGGTAAACATCGCTACTCCTTTTGGTAGCCGAGCAACGGGCGATTATTACCATTGGGTCAATTTAACCCAGGGTCAACACCGCTAACCCTACTGGTGGCCGAGTAAGTGCAGTTACTACTATCGGGTCAGTTTGACCCAGGGTTAACACTGCTATCCCGACTGGTAGGCGAGAAACGGTCAGTTACTAGCATTGGGTCAGTTTGACCCAGGGTGAACACCGCTACACTTATTGGTAGCCGAGCAACGGGCGGTTCCTACCATTGGGTCAGTTTGACCCAGGGTAAACCCGCTAACCCTTTTGGTAGCCGAGCAACGGGCGGTTACTACCATTGGGTCAATTTGAC
>JABSMR010066225.1:0-13714 GCA_018902295.1 Dusona sp. PSUC_FEM 10030013 | reverse complement strand
AGGAACAATAAAATAAAAAAAAAATAAAAAAATTGGCACTGCAACAGAGTGGAGCATAGTCCATAAACCATACGCACAGGCCCTAAATCTGTAAGTGACTGGAAAGCCTCTTACATTTAAAATGAACGGGGATACGGTTGAACTGTAGGAATGAAGCGGTCGAAATACTCGAAAGCATGGCACTTAACAGTGGTGGCAGAACTAGTCACACGGCGATCTCGGGATCGTGGGCGCGAGCAGCAGTGAAAATAGAGGCTGAGAAATCGTCGCTAAAAACTTTCGTTCTAAGCTAAGGCTCGGTGGGGTCCGCGGCATTGAAATGAGAGGGAGGGGTAGCAGGTTGTAAGATGCAAATTCGAACCATGAGGATTTTATGTCGGGCGATATCACCGAATCATCTCCCCCTTTCTGTCACGGAAGACCAAAGGACATATCTTCCATGTGAAGAAAATCCACAGTCACACCAAAATTTCCGGACCACATCCCTCCCGGCTTTCGGGATTTCTTCAAGTCGATCTTATCCCGGATCATAAGGGTTCCTCTTTACCCTTATCCTTTCTTCTACCTACACTTGGCTATCTTTTTGTTTTATCCCGTCGTGAAGGAAGCCAGCAGCTAAAGTGGACTTGTATCTGATCTTTCCAGTCTACACAATTATTTTCTGTCCAACGTGTACTTTTCCCAAAAATTAATAAGGTTTACTCAGTTTTTCATTATCCATTTAATCTTTAAATGTACCTATTCAATGATTATTCTTAAACGAAAAATTCCATAATCAGAACCTGTTGTCCATTATTCGATATATCGCGTCGAAGATATTTCGGCTGATTTAAATTCTGCAACGCATAGAAGATAACGAACGCTATCGTATTATTTTCGCAACCCCACCGTTTGGTGGAACTTGAATTTTTTTCTCATTACGAATATTCGCATCGATTGTATATTATTTGCATTCTTTGTTTTCCACCAGTAGATTAAAATCTGTGTGTACTGAATGAATTTAGCGAAAATTTTGTTCATTCATGGGGCAAAAAACTCATTTGAAACGAGAGAGTAAAAGTCAGTTGTGGGATAAGCCATGAATATGATCAGTTAAAAATTCGGAGATCATTTTATAATGCAAACGTATTATTTCGGCTGTAATAATTTACATAGCAGGAGTCGGCAGGGATTTGACTACATGGTGGTGAATCACGTATTTTTGCTGGCGTTATTGCGTTCTCGAATGCGGACTAGTACGTCCGATGAACCGAGAGATCGTAATCTAAATTGAATCGATCCATATACACACAGAATAAACCATAACTCTCCCATTTTCCGCTCCTTCATACGCTCGGCGTTGGTTCTCCCTTTTCTGATGCAAACCAATTCTATAAACACGGGAATTCGCATGTTGATGAAGCCTCAATATTCACAGGATCCACACGCTTTCACTTTCCATACATGGCGGAACACTTCGTTACGATTGGTTCGGAAAAACCAACACGTTGTTAACAAACGACGATTGTCGCAACCATAGAAGTTCCTTTTAAACTGTTGCTAGAATATCACTGGAGAATATTGATAGTCGCAGCACCAGGCTTCCGTCACCAATCGACAACGTGACATTTTTCAATCACATATCAAAATAATCATAGAATCCGTTTGAATCAATTGCGACAGGCTATTTTTGTACTTGGACGTCAAAATTGCTCAAAAAAAATGTCCAATCAACCAGGCAAAAGAAACGTGCACGGTGTAGCCAGATGTAAAATAAAAATATTCGGGCTAGTAACCAGATAGAGCAGTAAAACGAAGATCAATGAAATTGTAACGTTTCAAAAGTTTGTCCACAATAACGATAAAGAAATGGCAAAACAATAGGATATCAACTAGAAATTAGTATCACATCGTAATTCAAGGCTATCTGAAGTCAAAGAGCGGTGGAGCGATGGCTTAGAAATTTGAATAGGAAGTAGTACGATGAGGGCTACTCCAGCAAAATGAGAAGTGGCAGGGAAGAGAGGGAGAGAGATCAATCATTCGGATTTTAATATCATATAGAGCTTTCGGTTGGACTGGTTTTGTGGTGAATATGAGAGTGATAGAACCTGTGCTAGGTTGCTTTTGGGTGTCCTCTTTGTAAGCGTCTCGGGAATTCGGTAGTCAGGGCACACTTGGCCCATTCATCATATCGAGACTGCAAGCTATATATATCCAACATTGTATAGCATACTAGGGTACAAACACGTATGTATGCCACAGAGACTGTGCCAACGTGGGCGAGGGTGTGTGATTAGAATCAGTTACCCTTTACTACTGCACGGGGCTTGTGTAGTCAGAGCGCGGTGGTGTCCCCAAGAACCACGAGAGCAGCGTGCAGCGTTGGTGGACGGGTAACCCTTGATATCGCTGGTAAAGGGTATCCCCCCGGGTACCATCTGCCAAGAGCCGATGTCATTTTCCTTCCTATATCTAAATGAGGGACGGCGAGAAACCGTGTTGTCACAGGAAATCACCTCACAGCTGATAGTGAATCAACCAAGTCCGGAAAACCATTCAATTTATTTGGCAACTGGCATCAAAAGACATAAATTCACGTTCGTTACAACAACACTGGTTTTGTTAACAATATGCAGGATTTTTAAAATAACTGGTTCAGACAGTCCACACGATGTAAATTGATTGAATTTCGTCGTGTTTTAGGTTTTGTAATTTTACAAAAGTTTATGGTGGTAGGTTATGACTCCAATTGTTATGGCGTGAATAAATTTTAGTACTAAATTATAATAAAATGGAACAAAAGCTCTTGCGATCATGTATTTCAAATGAAAAAAATTTATTTCTCGATACATGCCACAGTACATATATTATGCACGAAGTAATAGCGTTATGGGAACATATAAAGTGCAGGGGCTGGTGAATGTCCGTCCATGAACAATTCTCCAAAACCCCCGCCCTCTCGAGTTTTTAAAGACTCCTTTGCCTTTATTTATTGCGACATGAATAAAACACGGGATGGCTTGGGCAAAAGACGCCCCTCCCGTACTTTTATAGATCGCAATGGACGGCGTATCAAATGTGGTATAATTTTCAAATTTTGGGAAATAAATAACGGAGTAAAGGATACGCGGACATAGACACACCCGCTCGTTTTTTTTACCTCAGCCCTTCTACCTCTAGGCAGAGTATCCATTCTGTATATCCCGGCGTGTGCACACATCCTCGCGGTGTATGTTCGCTGGTCTGGTTAAAAAATAATCTGTATATTGATATATTTACGTTGAGCTAGGATTCGACAAGAAAAGTGAGAGCGTAGCAAAAAAGTTTATGAAATTTTCAGCAATTATTTAGAAATCGATCACCTTCCACTCCACTTTAGTTACGGAACATTTGAACTGCTTATTGAAATGTGGTAATTTAATCTCCATAGATTCATATCGATCTGGTTCACACTGTGATATACATATTGCGATATTGAAGGTATGCGTAGATGAGAGAAGTCTCTGTGCACATATTATGTCCCACACTACGTTGAAGCAGGTTTCTGTAATTGCTGACATTAATCTCTCATCTAATTACTGCCTGCCGGGGTAAGCTGCGTGTTTTTCCCTTGTGCTGTACTCTTGCCGTTCTATGCTATAGAACTTTTTATACATGTCTCTATGGGTGTCTCAATCCTTGTCATTATATTTGTACTGAGGTCTATATACGATTGAGAACTGTCTCGGAGATTGTATTGGGCTTCCCACTCCTGTTCACAAAACTATTATACATAAGTTCGAGTCTCCGTTGCGTAACCCTCGGTTAGCCAACGGCGTAAGGTAATACAGTTAGCTAGTGATGTCAAGAAGCGCATCCCTTCCACGTAATAATTGTGCTATCAGGCTCGCACTAAAATCCCCAGCCGACGCCATTGCAGAGATTAAACTTGAGGAGAACGGTAACCACCATCCGTGGCCGCAATTAGTACGACACTGCATGGAGTGGTTTTAGAATAGTAGGGTCCAAGCTGGAGTCCAAACCATAGGCGTGTTCGTGGTAACACACCCATCCTTTTATCCCTGCTATCCCTTTACCTCTTTCTCTCTCTCTCACTCTCTTCCCTCACATCCTCTGCACCCTTGACTTATCCCTGCTAGCGCTATTACAGACAGTTTGATTACCGGGCCTAACGAACGGTTAACTGCCTCTTGCTCGGCCACAGTCCGGGTCTACGAGCTTGGATCAATTCGCTTTCGCTCATTTCCAATCGTCCATTTCATTTCGATAGGTCCGACAGTTTGAACAAACTAGTGTCAGTTGAACGAAAAAAAGAAACACTAGGCATTCCTAGTAAAATTGCACCAGAGCCGTATGAGGGAATTTTTTATGCGGAAACATGAAACTTCATTGCTCAAAACAGTTGAAGGATCACTATAATTAGGCACTATATTTTGGGGTCATTTATAAATGGCTTCAGATCGAGAAAAATGGTTGTAAAGAACGATTTATTATTGGAACCCGAATTTGGAACAAATCCACATACGTATTAATGAAAAAGTAACTAAAACAGACGCTACCATGCTTTCGAAAAAATATCGATGCGTCGACAAACCACCCCTGATACTCTACGCGAACTTTCATCCCCGCGGATAAAGGCCAACGAAGCCCGAGCGGGAAAAGTGTGCATTAGTTCGTCCTGTGAAATATTAAGCATCATCCTGAGTGTTTTACAGAGGCTACTCAGCCACAGTCGCTATTGATTTTGTGTTCTTTGTCTCTTTTCTAATTTGCATCATGATATCAGCACTGTATTTACACGAGTATTAAATAAAATTACTTTAATTTATGAAATTTTATACCCAAAAAAAGATCCAAAGAAATCTACTAGGATTGGATTGTTTATTCGATATTTTTTATTTTTAACCAACAAAATTTTTATTAGCGTTGACTACAATATTTAGTATTTGAATGAAATAAATCATTTTGTTTGAGTGACGACTTTAACGCTTCTCGCACCGGCCGCTATGTGGCGCAGAGCGTTGAAGTGTTTCTCGCATACGAATCGCGTTGTAGATTTGCATAAATCGTGGGAACGAAAGTAGTTTTATTATTCTGATTGATTCTGTCTAAGAAGTCGGTCGTGAATCTTTGTACCTATCACGGGTAAGAAACCTATTCAAATGTTAAATAATAAAATCATATAATTTGATTAAATTATATTATGAATATTATATTTATTTCAACTCTATATTTTTTGATGTTTAAGATAAGAATATATTTTATTTGAATACATAAATTTTGAATTAGAATAAAATAGTTTTTGATTCCAAAAAGATTTCCTATTATGTGAAAACAAAAAATATTTAATTGCAATACATTTTCCATTAATCAGAAACATGAAAAATATTGAGATTGAAGAAAATAATTATTTAAAGTTAAATGGACCTCTATTAGGCCGTGAGACAAAGAAAAAAAAAATGATTTTATTCAACTAGATCCTAATTGATGTTTTTCCTGGGTGTGGATCTGGAAGCAATTATTTAGAATCATAATTGTTTATGTCATCGAGCTTCAAAGGACGGCAGATTTTGTACTTAGAACTTCTTATAATCTTTGAGAATCAAATCTTTATAAGCCACCTCTGTTATTTTGGAAATTAAATCTTTAGTTGTCACCTTCGACCTGAATACCCTCAAATTCCCTACTCACCATAATTTTTTAAGACGTTATCCTTAGAATATTAAATTCGTATAAAAATATTTGAACCCTGTCTTGAAACGTATAGGAAATTCTCAATGGAAATAATTCTCAAGCTGAGTAGGCGTCAAAATATATGTTGCAAATAAGCAGTATCTATTTACTAGTGTACTGGGTGTTCCACGACCGATGGTCATTCCCACAATCTTCAGTTCAGGGAAGGATTCCAGGTGAAAAAATCTAGTATAGCTTTTTTATTTGAGGTCTTCATAATGAGTTATTGATCATTAGAGTTGACGAATTCGTGTACTTTCAGCGCGCATAGTATCGAACCCGTTGAAGATACAGAAAAAGTGCATAGAACCAATCTTGTAGAGCGTGAAATTTTCTACAGAAAAGTCTTTTATAGAGTGCTTTTCTATTTTCAGTGGGTCATTCATAAAAGCGGATTGAAAATAAATCGCACAACTACGTGGTTCGCGCGTTAGCTTCCAAAACAAAGGCGATTTTCAAACCGCTCTCAGGACCAAACGACTAAAGATAGAAAAGTACAGATAAACACTTTTTTGTAGGAAATTTCATGCTCAATAAGATTAGTCCTATACAGTTTTGCCCTATCTCTGACCGTATCTTTGCCATCTCCCTTAATTAACAAAGTCAATGTCAAAGTCAAAAACTGTATGAGAATTTGTTACTTGGAATCCAGGCTTAAGCTTCAATTCACAGGGATGACCATTGGTCATGGGACACCCTGTATATTTACTTTAAAGAAGGGAACAAGGGTGTACAGAGAAACTAGCGACCTCATAAATCTGTAATAGGATACTCTGCATAATTAGAATTACGCTTCAACGAGAGAGGCACGTGCATAAATCATTCTCCTTTTGCCTGTCTTCACTGTTTCTATGCTTTATAAAGTGTCTATGCCTATACATTATTTGCTTCCATATCTCCAACAATGTTTCTAGTTTACGATTTCGTTACCATCGTTTGTTCCCATGTCATTACGTGTATTTCAATTTTACTAAACTTTGCATGCATTCCATATTCTCACCGTTTACAAAATTCTCTTCTCAAGAATAAGAATAACAAGTGCAAAAATTTTCAAGACTTGTAGTAGCTTTCACTATTTTTCTTCGTACGACCCGTACCTCCTTCGCTACAAATATAAAATATAATAACAAAACCAAACAAAAACTAATAACTCTTTACCTTTCCCGGCAGTAAAATCTACAAAAGTTTTCTCTAATTGAAACAAAACAAACAGTCGTCCAGCATCTCCCCAAAAGCACATAATAAATGAGAAATTGAAATTTAACTTTCACTTCAAATAGTTATAATGCTACCAGTTATTAATCAGAGATATCTTTTAAATTGCTGTATTCCTGAAACTCAGTTCCGATTAGAAGTCGTTCGTCTGTACGGAGAACCAAAGGACGCAGTCAATATGAAAAAATTAAACTTTTACCGAATTTGATTCGTCGGACTCTTTAAAAAACTTTTGGAAAATCGTGAACGGCAGCGTGGCGATAGTAGAACTTGATGTACTCGAGAGACAAAAAATGCAAATAAATTGATTTTTATTTTATTTTTTATTGTCTCTGCATCACACCCTTGCGGATTTCGACGAATACATACCATCATTTTAAGGGATTATCCCACTGTAGACGGCTGAAAAATTGGGTATTTTTGGGAATTTTTTGTGTGGTTCCCATAAAAAATATTGATCTTAAATCTTTTTGAGCTTGATCGTAAATCTTTTTGGGCTTGATAGAATCACTCTTGAAATGTATGAAAAAGAAATTTTGATTAATTTTATATCATTTGTCGGTCCCTGGTAGCAGCATCCGCATAGCCCCTCGAAAAAAAGCGATGTCAGCTTCGTTGATGTTATTTCTGGGTAGATTTATCTAAAAGACAAAAAAAAAAAAGAAAAAAGAAAGAGAAAAGATTTGAGTTCAGTATAGTTGTGGCTACTGTCCGAACTAGAATTATTAATTTTTATGCAAAAATAACAAAATGTTGGCTGTTGAAAAAAAAAGTCTCCAAAAATAAGACTTTTTTGAATGATATTTCGGTTAAAAAAAGTATTTAAAATCAAAATTTTCCTCGCCCGATCTCGCCCGAGGCTGCTTAACTTGGGAAGATCGCCAAAGTCACTCGCCAACCACACATCCATCGCTATGGGAAAATATAATAAAATATTTCACAGAAATTACCTGCATGTGAGGTTTTATCGCAATTGTTTAAAATGTCTATCAAAAAAGTCATTTTTATCCATAGACATACATTCATGATATTGTAGATCGATACGTGCGGCAGAATTTCAAAGAAATCAAATGAACACTGAGGAAAATTTCAAACGTTGTTATAAACTTGTTATCTCTTCGGAAGATGGGCTTGTACAATTGTGATAGAACCTCAGTTACCGTTATCATTACCGATGATGGTGCACGTATGCAAACGTTCTCACAGTTGCACAACGCAGGTCGAACGGATGGTTGTGCAGCCACTGGCGTCTACGCACATGCGAAGTGCACTTGAGTGATTGCAGAGTATCCACTCTACAATCACCTCGTACTCACTCATCTCTTTTAATTGAAACGCATAGAGTGATCAGTTGAACAACGGTACTCTCCTGCGCTCAACTACCATTCAGCGATGAAGAGGCGGGGGCTGAGGGTGGTGTTTCGTGTGGTCCGAAGGTCGTTCCACAATTATATCTACATGCACACACGCGTTTGACTTAGTCGTAGTTGGTGTGTAGGGCGAGCGGATTAGTGAGAAGGTTTGAAAGGGAGTAAACCGTCGGTGCACCCTTTCGTGGGATTATTCGTCTGTATAATGTATGACAAACATAAATCACCGAGTGGAGGACCACCGCGTTATACGATATAGTCAGAGATAACGAAATAGTTTCGTACATAGGAGAGTTGGAGGATTCTAACTGGAACTGAAACTCACTTCATCATCTCGTTCTTGGATCAACGTCAATTACTTTTTATTCATCATAGTTTCTGGACATCGGTATAATTTTTTATGAGTTACTGTAGACTCAAGATAAAATTGGTTGTGGTAATGACGAAACATTGAGTAGCATATCAAAGATTTGTACTGAAACAAATAAATAAATTATGAATAATTAGGAGTTTTTTTAATTACGAAAATACTCGAATAAATAAAAAATTAAAATATTCGATATGCGGCATTGAGATGGCAAATTTCATACTCATTCGTAAAGAGTAGACAATTCGGCTAAAGGCTGACGGTGGACCAGAGGGAATGGCTATCCGCGACGGAGGCACTTTAATAACTTTTTATACGCAGTTGCTATATCGATGGATACGTAAGGGGTAGCGAAGGGGGGAGGGGAATGTGTAAGCGTAGCGAATAATTGATAGCCTTATTGCGTCGCGTTGGTGGAGAATGGGTGCGGAGGCGTTATGTTGTCCCGCGGATACATACACTTATTTACTCATGAGTGTAGAAATCGGGAGAGCTGGAAAGAGATAAAGAGAGATGACGACAACGACGACAAACCGCTCTTTCTGGTCCGCAGGGATTTTTACAGCTTCTATAAATCTAGAAACACGCGTTTGTTCGTACACAGGTTCACTGTAAATAATACATTCATGGCGCAGGTGCTTTGAAACATTTCCTTGCGACCAGGCCTGGATTTGTATTATATTTAAACGCTACCCAACGTTTTTCCACCTCCTAGCTCCTTGGCCGCTTTTTTTAGTCATCAGAATGAATAATCGTGTCAATCATCGGTTATTTATTAGAATGATGGAACTCTTTAGTAAACGTATATATCGATTTTTCGACGTCCTCACTTGAACTATGCTTTTATCTCTCGATTCCAAACTAAGTCGTTGAGGTTGAAATTGCTCCGTCGACTCCGGTGTTCTTGTACTTTTGACTCCTCGCCGTTAGTGATGACTTCTTACCACACCACCGAAGCAAAATGGGAAAGACAGAAGCAGAAGAAACGAGCCTGATACAGACTCGAAGCTGTAAGAGCTCCTTAAATGGCTTTGTTCTCGGCGGAAACAGTCATTTGCGATAAGAGCTTGTTCTCGAGTCCTTTGGGCCGACGGAATCTCTTTTTCTTCTTTGTCCTCTACTCTCACTCTCTCAAACTCGCTCCCATCTTTACATATCACTATTTCCAAAGACTCGAACCTTGAGCGAGATACGATGGTGCAAGGATGTTACAATGTCTGTGTACAAATAAATCAAACTTCGCATTCAATGCCAAGAGATCGAGAGAGAATACTGGACTATTTGAGTGTATGTTTAATGTACGTGTGATCAGAGTGCGAGGTGTAGGAAGAGGGTAGGCAATAGCGATTCCGTGTGAATAGCAGCATTACAATCAACTTAACGTGTTTTAAAGTGAGGCAGACGGTCCCTCCGCGCAGTTTGCCAGTTTAATGTACGTTTGCGAATTGAGCCCACAGAGATGAGGGCGCTCAAAGCACATCCTTCTCACGACCGGGTGGAGCACACTTACGTTGTTGAGGGGTCGTGTAACTCCGGTATATATGACGTGCCAAACGACGCGTGACGAGTTTTGCCTTCTTATCCAATATAAATAAATAAATATAATCGTTTTCGGCATCGATCTATATACAGTTTTAGCCAAAACTACAAGAAACTTAATATTAAAATGATTGATTTCAATAGAACATTATAAGCCCTCGGAATATTAGACTTTTCTTCATCTTTGGATTGTATAAGCACTACAACGCATTGCAAATGTTTATATTTATAATAAAAAGTCACATTATTTCAGTAGCGAAATAGAGTATAAAAGTTATCTCTTTTTTTAAGCGATTGACCGTTTTGTCCTGCATCTTCCACTGAATCGACTAATACAATTTGTACGGGTGCGACGTTCGGGTACGAGTAGAACACCAAAATGAGAGAAGACGCTCGGAAGTTGCAAATACTGAGTCGCATCCTGATTCTCTATGCCGTATGTGTACGCGTTTCCGTGATGTGTATACAGTCCAAGTACATTATGACCTGACCAAGCCACTAAGAGCACACCATGAGTATGTGCGTACGTGTGTCTTGCCAAGGGTGTTTTTCAGACGGAGTGCTTTTTGCGGGCGACAGGGCATTTAAGGGAATTGCTCCCTTGCGCCTGGTACGGTCCCACATCGACTTCTGCATCTCCCTTGCTGTTGTTCACACTTTTCTTCCCCTTTAGTCTCTCGCCACTTTTGTCTACCCTCTTATTCCTACTTCGACGCTATCTCTTCTTTTTTTCGCTGATCAAAAGAGCCGTTTTAGTCGATATAATAAAATATAAAGACGCAGTCGTTCTGTCACGTCGAATTTATCTAGAGTGGAAACGTCTATTGGAATATACCAATAGAGTGGCGGTGGTTGTAATTTTCAAAATTTTCTCGTGACTTCCAATCGACTATTCATCAATTACTTACAATTCATTTTGCCTGATAATTAGAAAGAATCAGGGAAAATGTCACCGCTGCACTCATTCCATGGCGAAACTGGCATCTTCCATTTTGCTTAACTTCGGATTAGATTTACGAATGGTAATAAATATGAAAGAAATTTATCAAATTGCACTTTTTAATCGAAAGAGGAATAAAGTAGAAAGACAGAAATTTCTATACCAAAAGATTTCACTTTGAGCAAGTATTGTCCGCGTCCATATGATCGCAGTTAATGAAACTCGTCAAAATCCGTTTTTTTTTTCATTTGAGAGAGTGATGAGGAGTTGAAAAGAATCTTGGTGATCCTAACTGTCACATTGGCATCGTATGTAATGCGCTGGTGCATGTATATCTGAAGGTTGCTGATTCAATCAACCAGCAAATTGAACGCTTGTGGCTCGCCTCCCTCATTCCCCGATACATTTCCAATATATTTGAAGCCGCCAATAACCTTGGGGTGGCCATCAAGCCATGACAGAAGTGTCTCAGTTATGGAATTACCAGGAAATGAAATGTACGTGTCTAATTTTCAACGTGAACGCCCAGTGAGTCGTGAGCGGCTTGCTTCATGTCCGCTATGACAACGCGGAGTACACATATGCAGCCTATCTTGTGCAGTCCTCTCGTTCATGTTCGCATTGTCAACTTCCTCAGCATTACATGGGTTACATAGCGACCCTGTGATGTCTATACAAAATAGAGTCAATTAACTAAACACGATAGCTACACATTTATCAACACTTTCATCATAGGAACAATCATTGTGTGCGGCTCGTCAATGCTGCCACTATTGTACACTAATAGGGCTAAAAGTTTTACTTCCAATCAAAAACGCATTAACCTTTACCTTTTCCGCCCTAAATACACAGCAAACTTTCATAGCGAAAACCAAAACTGTGTTGGACTATTGTTCGAAATTACATTTTTGATCGCAATAGATATCTATCGTTTTTGTTTGTCATAGGAAAATGTGTCATTGACTCTTTCGTTTTCGGGCGAAAAGTACTTTCGTGCTTGCAATGAGAGTGTCGAGAAAATGGCTTCCGAACTACACTAAAAATTGTGTATAAACGTTGTTAAGTTTCCGATTGCTTATCGGATGTTAGATTTTTTAAATTGACACTGGATGGATCCAATGTGGCGGTGTAAACCAAAGAATGTTATTCTACTTAACGGAAGTTCGATGATCGAAGTGTTTCATGGTCTTTGAATCCGAACTTGATGTAAGATATGCAAGACGAAAATGTACACAACGAATACCAACAGCGATGGGTGCGTGGTCGGTGTGTGGCTCCGGCGATCTTCTAAGTTAAGAAGCTTCGGGCGAGGTCTATACTTGGTTGGGTGATCGCTGTACGATGCTCTGGCTCGCGCATCGATCATTGAACGGGCGGTTGTTTTTCTGAGTTTCTGATGGTGCTAACCAACTGACAGTCAGTAAAAATATAGTCCCCTGTATCGACCGGATTTTCCAGTTTCCTTTGGTCCACGTGCAGGTGCGATAAGGTAGTGCATTAGGAAAGAGTAGCTATGGGCAACACTCTCGAGGGGTTTCGCAGAAACATGGAAATTAGTGAAGTAGGGAAAACGTGGAGCTAAAATGATGATATGGGATCGCAAAAACCCGCAGGAGAGAATGAAAAATAAAATAGAAACCAGCAATAATGACGATAAAATGAAATTACGAACAAAAATTGTTATAGGCGATAATCCACGACACCTGACGGACAGCGGTTCGCTTCAAAGTCGTTGTCGTAGAGGTTATTGGCCTCTGTTTATATGAATTTTACATAATAATGAAGTTTCTAAATAGTGCGTGCATATGGTGCATATTTATCCTCGATTCTTAAGGATGTCTCAATGATTAAGGGGCGTACAATGGCAAATGTTCATCGATACATGATTAAATTTTTGTAATAAATTATTGGTGGAGAACTGTTGCGATTGACACATTTGTAGTGAAATATTTCGATCCATGCAGTCTATAAATTATTTGCAGAGCGCTTAGATTAGGAATATTATTGAATTACATCCACAATTGAGTTGAACCTCGTTCGGTTGATTTCTGTCAAACACCCGTTCGAATCCAGTGGCATAAAGCTCAGTAAATACCTTCGACTTCTGATATAAAACCTTTCCACCAGCAATGAAATGTGTATCAAAGCTCTCTCGCCCTCTACATTTCGCCCCTGTCACTCTTCACCCGTTTTCCACAACTTGTTATTAAATGTATACGTGTACCTATATATCTATTGATGTGCATGAAAAATAAATGTTCTCTCGTGTATATAGACGGAAAACGCGATCCACAGAGTTCCTCGCTACATACATATAGTCACAGGTTGTATAGCACGCAAACGTTACTCTACGGCCCATGCATAGCGAGCGAGCATATCGAAAAAATATGAATAAGCTTTCCAATTTCCGATATATTCCATGACATTTTTCTATGAGGGGACCGGTTTCAATGAGATGTGAAACATACAACGAAATGCAATCTGATATTTTGACGTACTCCCATACGTGGTCCCGTCGAGATCGAAGGAGCAAACGAGCGAGCGTCATGTTTTTGCGTTCCCCTCTCC
>JABSMR010066114.1:0-13714 GCA_018902295.1 Dusona sp. PSUC_FEM 10030013 | reverse complement strand
TTTTGATACGATTAATTATATGAAAATCAAATATATATCTCAACTTCCCAACACGTGGATATACGGACCACAAAATAGAGCTTTTCATTGACGCACTATTGAAACAAAGGAATGGAGATAAAGAAGTAACCGAGAAGAAAGAAAGCACTCGAGCTTTTTGAAAGTAGCTTCGCTCGCGTACTTCTCGAGTATCTAATTTCGTGGATGAACTGACGGTCTTAGCTGCACTTCGTATAGACAAAAGTGATTAAAGTAATGAGCATGATTCACTGAATGGCAAGGGCTTCCCTGGTCAGTTGCCTATTTCACCGAAAAAAAGCGTGCGTGGATACCCAAACAAAAATCCCTAGTACGGGTTAACGTCATCAGGGCTCTCCCTCTTTTTTTCTCTTCCTGTAATTGTGCAGTAGTTTTTCAACTTATTTCATCAACCAAAGACTATCGAAATTTATTTTGTTTCAGGTTCTTGTCTCAGTTATGGACATTCGTGCTGGGGTGGTGAGTTAATTTTATACATTTTTTATATACTTACAATGCTTATTATACTTTGTACTTTAAGAATTCGGGGCACACATATTCGCCGCTCAAAATTAAATTTAATCTTTAAAATTATGTCTTAATATAAATACATTGTCATTAAATTGACATTAAATTGTCTTTAAAATCATGTATTATCGACTTCAAATGATAACTCGAAGGTTTTTAAGTTATTCGTTATAGCTTTGCTGTCTATTAAGGTGTCGATGCTGTAATGTAACTGACTAAAGTTGAGAATATTGTAGGCAATTTTCAACCATCGCTAGCTTCTTTTTAATGTGGGTAAATAATGTTTCATTCGAAATTATTTCTCAGGGACTTCTGAAAAGAGGTTTTCATGATTTTTCGCGGACTATAGAGTTTAACGAACAGTTGCTGAGTATCTTTCAGCACTTTATTAAGTTTTTACTTTTGTTTTTCTTTATCGTTATATTTTTATGTTCTTGTTAACTTTTTTTTGGTTTACAAACCGAATTTGTGATACTTTCAACTTTATGAAATTCGTAATCTGGGCCTTCGAAAACATCTGCATACCGTATTTTCGATTTCTTTGTATGAAATTTTTATCTCTGCCTTTTTGGAGACACCTAATGAAAATTTGTTCTGCTGCTGATCGGATTAATCAGAATTGGAGATCTTCTATAGCAAATTGTTTGAAGGCTGAATAAATTCAACCTTTTTCGAGGTATTATTGGTATTTATTGTCAGTAATAATAATATTACCATCTAGTTTTGACATACGAGGAAATCGTATTTTTTTTATCGAATGAGTAGTTCGAGATAGTCAAAAAGGGTTTTCTGAGCTTTTCGAAATTGCCGTTGAGCTATTCGCACGACCATCGTTTACCGAAATACAGACGATCACAGTAAATATTACGTTTTTTACTTCGATTGCCAATGACAAAGCCAATAATAGTCCTATAGTTACGCCCACTAAAATGATTTGAAGCTGAAGATATGTTACACTAACATTACGGAACAGATTTATTGATAATATTTTTTTGCCCGTAGTGCGCACTTCCAGAGTTTGTGAAAAAAAAAATCGTTTTCATTTTTCACAATTCGTAGAGAAAAAACTGTCACTTTCAACAATCAAATGTTTTTCAAATGTGGATTCAAAAACAAAAAAAGTCACAGTTTGGTGTGGTTTTTAGAAAAACAAATTTCGACCATTTTTCGCCGAGATTTAATGTTGTGCACCAGTGTATTTTCTATCAAAGATTTTGCAATTGTACATGCGTTTCTTGTGGGAAGCATTCGAAAATTTCGTATTTTTCAAAATAACTGAAATTGTTGTCTTGATTTTTGAATAGAAGATTCTCAATTGCAAAGGAATACATTTCTGAAACGTCACCGTTATATTTATTATTTCTTCTCTTACTTAATAAATTGTTACATTCTACATCTAAAGACGCGGCAGCGTCTTGACGCCAAGTATTTAAAAGAAAAAGTTTGACAAGGCAAGTCAAGCCTTGCAGCGTATCTATACTCGAGATGGTAAAATATATCTAATATAATTAGGACATTCTCTAATTTATATCCAAGATTGAGTACGCATATTGCCTCTATCTTAATTAATAGTAAATGACAATAAAATATGAATATGAAAAACAGAAAATTTATTTTGAAAAAAATGGATACCTTACAATGAAAGTTTTCTCTGGTAAAACAAAATTGTACTCTTGTTTCTCAGATAATATAAAAAATGAAGAAATAGAAAAAAAATATGAAGTTTTTTTCAGTTTTTGGAATTATATAAAAAATGAAACAAATAAAAGAAAATTAAATTTCGAAACATTTTTCCTGTTTATGGGATGATATAAAAGTTGAAAAAAAAAAAAAACAAATTTACGACGAAATTTCAAGTTATACTGTTTTACCTCGAGTATCCCGTTTTGCCCCGGTCTGGCCTACGTGTAAGAAAATCTCTCATGACGCGACCAACGTTTAGGGCGTAAGTAGTACGACCCTTGACGGTTGAAAATTACATACATTGTACGAATGAAATTGAGAGAAATCGATTTTCTAGTCATTCAGATCTGACGTCAGTACGCTCACTTATTTAAATGAAAACAGGAAAATTAATTAACATCTGAATCCGTGGTAGTTATAGAATGGGTGTAGCTAATTGACGTTTTATTGGTTTCGTTCGAGATTCTCGATGCTTCAAATCGAAATATACGTTTTTGTTGTGCGTGTACTGTAAAATGCAATTAAATATCAAAGCTGGAAGCTTCAATTAACTTGAAACAAAAGTGGACATTTTTAAGCTGCTGAAGTGACTGAGATTTCAATGCTTCATTTCTCACCCTCGTATCGTTTTCTATTTCTGGCTCGAATCCATCGAAATATAAATGCGTTACAGCCCATGGAAGAAAGCGGAGTTCCGATAATACTAGAATTTCGCAATTTCGACAAATTGGTGATCGAGGGGATGGACGAGATGTAGTCGAGGACGAAACAGATGGTAAACCAGCAGCAAACAGCGATCAGAATGCTTGGATTTTCTCTCGTCCGATAACAGAACGACTGGTGGTACCTGTGGCTAGCCCGATTGTCGGCAAACGTCCTAGCAACAGGTGGCACAAGAAACAAAGTATTCGCTCTCTACCGAGAAATTGGAACACCAATTATGGAACGAATAAAAACGAGATTTTTCGGTAATACGCAAACGATATTATTTACATTAACCAGTCATTTTTCGACAATCAAAACAGCTGCATAAGTGACATAAATTTGGTTGATTTCCCATATATTTCAATAACAAATTTTTATATAGATAATAATCATTGTTATCGGGCATTATAAAGGACTGAAGAATTTAACTATTTTTGTCAAATCTATACGTGAAACCAATTTTCCAATTACTATACTCATTAGTTTTTGATACTACTGATTATTTTGCCATCGTGCACAAAATTTTCTTACGAATGCAGCATAGCTTACATTAATGGTAAACGAACAGTATTCACTTGGATAAAAATAAACACCTCGTAATCAAATAATAGATTTAAGAACAACTCACAATTAAAATCAACAATCTTTATCGATATGTCAATGCGATTAATTCGGAATGATAGATAAAGTCAAGGGGTACAACGACCTGTAATATGATATTATGCGTTCGTGATTAAGATCAAAGATATGCAAGAGGGTGTGGTCTTTTCGAATGATATACTCGACAAATTTTAACAGCTAAAACATCATTTCGGAAATAGTAGAATTGTTTCAAAGTTAGAAGAAAATTCGGCGATACTAATTGGATTTAACTTTGAACATTCAATTTTTTGTTATTTAGACTAAACTCTAAATCAATTGCTTGTGATTTAAAATGAATATAAGTTGAAATTGTTCATTTTTTAAACTGTCACTCGATTCAACTTGAGAAATAATGTGGAATAGACACAAAACATTCAAAACAGAGTTGGGCATTGAAAATGAAACATTTATTTCAAATTTTGAACCAAAGTTAACTTTGTTGCCAAGTTAAAATAAACGCAACACATTTTTTTAATATCTATCTCTTTTTGAATATTCATAGAAATAAAGAAAAGGAGATAAACGACAGCATCGGAGATTCGCAAGATTCTGACGATTCTCTCGAATTGACACAACAAATGGGAAAAGTACGCGACGAATCAACGGACCGTCTTTATATACCAGCCCAAAAAGGGTATGTCAATCATCATCCAAGTCTGGCACGGAAACTTCGTCTGTACAAAATATTGGTAAGGATCAACCGATATTTAAGAATCGCTAAAACGATCCAAAATTTCATCCTAAGAAATGAACAACAATAAATCATTTTCCTTCTTATCTCTTTACAGACTGACTCGTTCGACGATGACACGCTTCAATAATAAACAAACCAATATAATAATTGAGTAAAGATTAAGTATGAAGCAAGGACAGTGCTACCTAATATTTGGTCCCCCATTTGAGTAGAAACATTTTTTTTACCACTATATCTTCAAGCTTAAAATACTTTTGTTCAGTACAGTTTAATCTTATCGTAGGATTTAGGAGTGATATGACAAATTGCTAACAAGCTCATTAACTCGATACAAAAATCCATCAAGCTCGAGAAAAAATTTGATTTTCTTAGTAAAATTATCATTTAAATGCGATACTTACCTGTCTTTTTCTTCGAGATAAATCGTAACGGGGAGAAAGGATGAATAAGACAAAAAATGTTGTGTTTCGAGATCTCGTCGTTGAAGATATTTCACAAAATATTCCAGGGTGATGAAATTTTTGTTTTCAACTTTTATTATCGTTCGATTTGTTTGATTGCGGGTTAATAGTGTCAAGAACGATCAAATTATTTATTTAGGATTTTAAAAAAACTGTACGCCGTTCCAACTTACTAGTAATTCTCACTGTTGATATATGAATCGATTGTCAATTCGAAAACGTATTTATTTTCTCTTTAACGATGTACACTGAAAACCGGATTTTGTTGGAACGTCGAATATTTGGTTGCATACATTCAACAAAATGATTTTCGGACATGAATCAAATTTTTGTCATTTCAACAGTATATTTGGTTAAACAAAAAATCTACTGTTAATATGACAAAAATTTTGATAATTTCCGAAAATAATTTTGTTGAACGTATTCAACTAAATATTTGGCGTTCCAACAAAATCCGGTTTTCCGTGTATAAATACCATTGATAAAAGATTTGTTGGAAATAATCAACTGGCAACGACACAAGTAAAAAATAAAGCATATTTGTCAGTTGTCCATTCAATTAATAATCCTCACCTGCATCCACAGCCATACAATCGCCCAAAAATTCCAACGAGGATGGAAGAATATTTCAATTCGTAGTTATATCAATGCAAACAATTCTTGACTCAAAACGATGAATTGCTGATTGAGATCGAAGCGAAAATTTCTTATCAGTGGATTTGTAAAAAGTGGAGAATTGCGGAATATTCGATTACACTTTGGTTGATAGCATTCATTGGTTTATAAGACAAAAAATAGTAAAGATTTGAAATCGCGATTCGAAATATTTATCGAAAAAGTGTAATGCCGACCTTATTATAGTTTTAAATATTAACACCACAGTTATATATTTTAAAAAATTATATTACGACAATAGATCGACTCTAATCGAACGTTGACATAACGAGAAGAAAATTTTTTGCTATCGCCAAAATGATGAAATAAGTTACGACCTCTTGTTCGTTATGCATTTATTTCAGGTTTTTTTTATGTTCATCTAAATATGAGTTTTCTTCAAATTTTCAGGGAAGCTTGTAACGTAAGTACATCTTTTCTTATTTATCGTTTGTTGTTAAATCGGAGTTGTACGGATGACGAAAAGAGACGATCTGGAACAGGAATATAAGAATATCTGGTTAAAAATACACTTTCAAACTTTTGATGTTGTAAAGAAATATCGAAAAAAATGTGAATTTATTTTTGATGATAAAAAAAATTGCTAATGTTGAAAAAATATTTTTTTTTCGATTGCAAAATCCGTTTTGAAGACGCCTTACCAATTGCTTTAGAAGAAGGGGAATAAATTTCTGGTCGTCCCGATCACGTCGTGACGTTTCCACGGCGCAATTTCGACATTTCATAAAATCTCGTAATTGTTGAATTTCATTGGGACTCAAATTCACGAAAATTTCGTTGATGCTCGAGTGCCGAGGAATATCGTTAGAACTTGCGGTATCAATGCCAAATTCCGTCAATGGGGTCTGATCATCTCCGGACGATCGTTTGCCATGGCCACCGTAGCAGGAGTGTCCAAAAGCCGAGCAACCCTCTTAAAATCATAAATAAAATAAATGATCAATTTGACAAGAAAAAATATTCCATTTCTTTTTAATTTTCCACCACATAATTGAATGCAAAATTTGTATTTTTCGGTCACATAGTACACGCTAAAAATTAAAGAATTGAAAATCAAGCTTTGCACGTGGCAAGAACCAAAACCTTAAAAAATACATTTATTCCTGATTCTTTGACTGATTTCATATCAAGCCCAATTTTTTTAAAATAAATGACAGTTATATTTCTGTGGGAAAATTTGCACTCGGAATGAAACCTTTAATACGGTGTTCCATGGTGCATCAATCGACCCAGCCAGCTGACCACTTCAGCTACTCTGTAAGCGTCTCGGGTCGAAAGTTTGAAAGGAATATGAAAAAAAAGTCGATTACTCGATTAGATGAAGTAAAGCGGAGGAGTGTCAATTAACCGATCAATCTGCTTGTGCTTCTACGACCATTTACCCAACGCCTTCGACAGTTTTTCCCACCCTTATATTTTTCTATTTTTACTGCAATTTTCGCGACGTGATTTCATTGAATTTCAATCGGTTTGTAGAATCGAGCGAGTTTTGCAAAGATGAGGAAATAATATCCTTTCGCTCATTTATTCTTAAGAACGTTCGTCACAGCTGAGAAAATCTTAAAAATTTACTACGCGTCAATGTCGACAAAAGAATTATGTTATCTATCAAAATTATGAACGTTTGTTCTACCGATAAAGGTCGGCGACGTTTACACCCAGAAAATGCCAATTAACGAAGATCGTTTAACCAACGTGTTCCTGTCCGACAAATACCCTTAAGGCGATTCTCATATCACGCTTGAGTGAAATAATTTTAACCACAAGCCGTTCTATGTATCCTTCAACCCTCTTGACGTAGTTATCGGACGACCTGATCGAACGTTAGTTCCATCAGTTTTCATAGTATCATTTTTCCAAGATAAACAAAATCCATTTGCATAAATATATCCAATTATTTGAGTAAACTCGTTGTTGATAATTTTCCAAACATGTATGTCTAAACGTAAATAGAAAAGTAGAAATCTTACATTATTTAATGGCTTTATTCAAATAATTCGTATTGAACGTCGATCGAACTTGTATAAAAATAAATTAGTACGCGGAATCGATTATTATTAATAATACGGAATAACAGCAGCAGAACTATTCTGGACGACCCTGGGATACATTAACGCGTTTTTAATGAGCGCGTTCACAAATTAACGCGTCCATTATTCTCGTGACATAACATAAGCATTTAGTAAATGGAAATGTGGGGATTTATTTGTATGTCAGCATAACACTCCCTATGTTTTGATTGGTTTTGTCCTGCAGCGATTAGCGGACACTGACACGTTTCTGACAATCAATATTCCCGTGCCTGACCAGTTAGAACTTATAATTCATTAGCTGCAAATAACGTAATGTAGCTTTTCAATGGAAAACGCAGATAGCATGATTCTGTGATAGAAAGAAGGATTCTGTGCCATTTACACTTTCTTAATCGTATTAACTTATACAAATTTATAATGAAATTTGTATCCACCGATTCGACAAACGACCTATTATTATGGAAATGTACTAAATTTTATTTCTATCACTGAAATTATTTCACGGAAATAATGTACAGAAAGCTTGATCCAAATTTGCTTTGATTTACGTAAGACGATTAAGCGTGGACGTGACCTTGACGAATTTTATTCAATTGAATCAGCTGTCATTGCTGTCAAATATTTAAGTGTTCACCATTCACAATTAAAATCCATTGACTCATTGAATTCCAAACCATTCTACGTTATGCATCAATTTTAAACCCTTCAACGCTATTTTCGCCCTCAGTAATTTAATATTACTAAATTTACGAGATCGATTGAAAAGTGGAAATGGACTTAAATTTAAATCGTCTAATTTAATCCCCTTCGAAGCAACAGGCAAGAGAAATGTCTCGAAAGACATTCGAGCAACAGCGACATCAATTAGCACTTTAAATCAAAAATTAGCTCATGAAGATTTATGATTATTTTTGTAACCGGATTGTCTACTATTATGAGGCAACATCGAAGAATACATTGACATGGGATTTGTGACTAACGAGAGTATACGATATCAGAGCTTGAATGAATATGGTACGATGCCATAGTTAACTCAATATAACAACTGCGGTTGTAAGACGAATCAAGGGAAATAGGGATTGAATGGACGCAGGATTGATGCTACAAGTACCCATGGATAATGGGAATACGAGAGAAATATACTCAGTATTACTGACTTGTCGCCATATCAATTAAACACGACATTCGGGACATATTTCGTTCGAGTCAAAATTTCCAAACTTCGTATTCTCTAAGGCTTGACTATTGTTAGTAAATTAATAACCATCGAACACGTGTCAATCCACAATATTTAACGTGAATAACGAATGCGAATAACGAATTATTAATAAATCTCGACAATGCTTCAGCAAATTTTCATTCCTTCTCGAACCATCGGAATATTTCAATCGAAAGTATTTTTTTTTTTTAATTTCAGAAATCTTCGATAATTTCTTTTACTTATTTCTTCTTGTAAATCGGAACTGTCGTTTTTTCTTTATTTTTGTAATAATATGAAGACCGAGAAGGTATGATAGAGATGAAAAGGAAAAAATTGAAAGAAGTAGTGGATTTGTGGCGCGTGAACGAGGATTGATCATTCGGAAGGCTTCTGGTTTCGGAATGATGGGAATGAACATCGCGACGTATTTCGCTATCAGGAATACACGAGTATAAAAATAAATGTGGATAAAAGACATCAGGAATGTAGGTAAAGTCAAGCCTGCAACTGATGAAATCGAAATTTCGATCTCGAATAGGTTTACGGTCAGTTAAACCCTTTACTGGGCTGTGTTCATTTAAGGAAAGTACGTGAAAAATGGCACGAATCTAGATCAGAAAAATCCAACGAATGCTGACAAATCTTCGTATTCAAATACAGGATAAAATTCTTCGAACGCTATCGCTCAATAATGCGACAGGTATTTAAAGAAATGGGAACATTCAAAAAAACGTTTTAATTCCAATCAATTTTTGTATTCTACCGGTCAAATAAAACTAAAAGAGCAGATTCTTTTTTATACACCACAATATATTTCTCCGAATAAAAAATCACTACAATTCAATACATTTTCGTGTCGAATTTTAGTAGATACGAATCATTATCGACTTTGAAATTTCATATGTTTGCTAATAAAACATTTACGAAAATTTCAAATAATACCAAACTGATAGCAAAATTTTGTCGAATAATAGTTGAGTGTTGTCCGGTCTTCCCGATCATTTTCGTTTATTTATAGCTGTTTTTGCTGGAACGCGATAATTAAATGTCAGATTACTCATCGTTTTTACACATACCGAAAAGTCACGTGCTTTATTGTGCATATGATCACGTACCAAACAAATTTTCCGATATTTTCTCCACGAATTTTATCGATAGATAGAATAAAGAAACACATTGCGAGGGCGTGAAAAACAAAGGAAGAGAGCATACCTCCCACGCACTTACAGCACGTAGCGAACGTGAAATGGTAAACTTTGTTTCTTACCATTGGATTTCCAACTATAGCACATAATTCTGTACTGTGAAATATTGCGTCCAAACAAATATATGCTTAACACAATGGCTAACGGAATTTCCACATGTACGTACTCGGATTGACAAAGTACCAACGTACTCATACCCCTGGAAACCAAGCATTTCTATTTTGACCACGTTTCAAATATCGCTCTGTTACTCTCAAATAATGTATCGCACTGTAACCATTCGAATAAAACCGCCCGAAATATAATTGCCTATATGATTTTTTAAGAATATTGAGGAAAATTACTTTCAAAATGCTGTTTGAAAAAACAAACTGAGCCCGTTAGACAACCCTGTTTCTCTGTAAGCTTCACAGTAATAAAAAAAATACCAATTACTTTTGTATTTAAATGAAAAAGTATGAGTTAAAAAGAAATTTGTAAAAATTTATACACCAATCTGTATATCCAATCTGTAAATTCTTTAAGTACCTTTGATTGTTTGAGCTTAACTTTATAGAAATGTAGAAGGCGTTTCTAGCACGAAGATGGTAAAATCGAAGTATTATCTCTCCGAAAAAAAGAAGCTTAAAGAACGTAGTGCCGGTATTGCGGAGAAGGGATGTGCACATTTCTTGGGATTGTTCTCTCAAGGGAATTTATCGCTCATCCCATGTGTTTTCAGATAAATTTTTGGTAACATCCACCATCCAGATACATAGAAATAAAAATACGATCCATCTAATTCCGAGACTATATGACATATGATCGACGCATATGCCGATGTGAAAACAGAATATTATATTTAGCCTGTTCTCTAATACTCGTTGAGTCTCAGACGACAACCTCGTACCCGACGGACCTTTTGTTAAAACTTTTTCGTTCCTCAAACAAGTCGGGCCATTTCCTCCGATCTGATGTTCCCTTTGCACAAACTTGTTCGTTCATTCTGTTTGAAATTGCGAAAGAGAGAAAGAGAGGCAGAGAAATCGACAGAGAACAAGGAGAGCGATGAGGAAATCTTTCTCATCCCCTCAAGTTCACCATGTCCTAGGTCAAAGAACCACAAGAACTTGCGTTCATTACATCTCCACAACCTTCACCAATTGCGAACCTTTTACAAGTTATGGTAAAATTACCGCAAATGTTTTTCTCACTACCATTCAAAAGCAACATTTTTTTTTCAGAGTATTAATTTGCAGTGTTGATTAACTTAATATATTTGTCGTTATCAAAATTCATATATGCAGAATTATTTATCCGTTCGTCCAACAAAATCGTTTATTGCATAATAAATTTATAATTTCGGTTCTAATATTGGTTGGATTCACATCAACACATTTCATTTTTTTGGAATGTAATTTTTTCTAATACTGTCGACAAAGTATCAATTTTTGTCATACTTCTATATTTAATTTTAAAAAATTCGATACAGTTATTATTAGACATGGAAAATATGAGTTGAAATATGCGAGTTTTAAAAATGAATCATTTCTCGACGTGATACGGAAGAACAATACTAAACAACAGCTTCGAGTTTCGAAATACTATGACATTGTTCGTGATTTCACCGATTGAATTCAGTGTCGAGGACAACAATATCGGAACGGAGTTGGGCACGACAGACCGACGTTCCGTCATAAGGGTTATTTGTACTCAACGCTTATTGTCCAGCTGCTAGCTGTTTCCGTTGTCTTTAACTGAATATCAAAGCGTAGTTAACGCTCTGTATGACACGCCGACGTAAAACAAGAGTGCGGTTACCAAGGAGGAAGATGGAAGACAATGAGCAATGAACCATTTGGGAACTGCAGCTTCAACGTTTTATCAATATTTGTACTTCGATACATCAAAATCAACACTAAACTGAGAACTCGAGGCAGCTGAATTGTTATTGCGCAATTTCCGTCGAAGGTTGCTTTTTGATTGAAGAAAAGTAAACAATAACGTGGAGCCTTGAGTGACGAAAGAAACTTATACTATTTGATTCGATCTGATGCAAGTTGTTAAGAAACTGCTAAGCTCTTGTGCTGTATTTAATTCCGATAAAATTTAATGACGAGCTTAAAATTATGAAGTGGATATTAAATAAATTTCATCCGCTTCAGTAGATTAAAATGAATTTTGACTTTTTTTATTTATGTCAAGATGAATCGTTATTCCAAAGAGAAATTCATTTTTGTCGAATTTAAAAAAATGTATTTTTACGCGGATCGAGTTTTATGTCACGTTATCAATTTTTCTTATACTTTTATAGCGCAAACGCAATTGATTCACCGCCAGTCCTCTGGAAGCGAAGCGCTCGTTTTTTTTTCTCTATTGGAACAAAAATCGAATGTACTTTGAATCTACCGTACGATATAAAGCTCCGACGCGTCGACTATCATTCTTTCGGCAAAGAAGCGTTCGCTCGTTCCATAAAATTGTCCTCCGGACTACTCGCAAACACAATAATCGCTTTCATCGTTCGCTCTTGTGAAAAGAATCATTTGATTTTTCGTTACCAGTGTCACTCTAACGCTTTGGTGTTTTACAATACCGTGAACGCTAAGTCATTTTTTTCTCATTACTCAGGAATCTCATAGAAACACGAAAATACGCGGCTACATATTTCTGCACATTCACTCTGCACTGAAACCTTTTTTTTACTAAAACGATTAATAACATCCGATCGGCCAATGATTTTTCCTCATACCAATTTACGAAATGAACAGCACCGATAGATCCATTCAAATTCAAGACAAAAATGACAAAGCATATTCACAAAAGGTCAAATAAATCAATTAATATATAAATACAGTGCACAAGAAAATATAATAAATTACATTCGATGAAACGTATAATGTATGTTCTTCGATATTAGAACGAAACTATATATCGTTGAAGGGTATTCTTCAACCTTGTATCGTTGAAGTAAATACTTCAACGTCCAAATATCAGTACCCAGGGACAGCGGAGCCACGTTACACGATCGTAACATTTCAAAAAGTGCACTCCTCTGGTTACAAGCTTTCCAGTAACGTCGAAACGTTTAGAAAAAAACTAACGCTAGCAGAGACGATTTAGCAAAAAAAAATACAATCTTTCAGATCAGTGAATAATATTTTTCTATTTCAATCACCGAATTCTTTTTAGCCTCACAAAACTAGGAGCGTTATCGAGTTACAAAGCCTGTGAGCATGAATATGGAGGATTCAAAGGACCAAAAAAAATGAAAGACCTCGAACGTAGACATCTGTCAAAATCATCCCTCTGCCATTTTTTAAATATTTTTAAAGTGCTTTTCAAAACTGATTGTTTTTCGTTTAAAGCATGACGACTTCTGTAGGTACTCAACCGTCAAATTCAATCTTACGAGTTCACAATGAATTTTTTTTGCCAAAAAGGGTTTCAACAATGATCAACCAGTGGCTACTGAAATCCACCCTGCACGAAATGCAACAGACTCTTCTATTTCTTCATATCTTGCCCTGATAAAAATGCTCGTCTCAAAACAACAATATATTATTTGCTAATGTTATACCAGCTGCAACAGCAGAGCACAGTTAGCCAGGTAGCATGATTATCTCTATGGCAGCATACGAATATTTGCTAAAAAGACAAAAAATGGGAAACAACAATAGATTACTAAACACTCATAAAATACTTTTTGTCTACATTCCTCCAATGTCAATTTTTTTCGTCGAGTTACAGTAACATTCTGAAAAAAATAAACTCTTATTTTGAACAATAATACCCGAAATGACTAATTTGTCAGATACAAATAATTGTTTATCTGAATTAATTTCAATAATTCGATTTTAATAACTAAATAAATGTATAATTAATCTTTA
>JABSMR010066003.1:0-13715 GCA_018902295.1 Dusona sp. PSUC_FEM 10030013 | reverse complement strand
TTCTATTGTTAATGAACATCAATGTTCTCAGGGTTTTTCATATTTGATATTTGATTTGTTTTTGATATTTGATAATTTTTGATAGATTTTGATGCACTCGAGAAGCATTAAAAATTATTATCTGCCCAGTCCATTGCTTCTATTAACAAATAATAATTTTTGATCCATCTGATTTGCATCTCTGTAACCATTTCAATAAAACTGTATTGTGTTTTGAGTCTCGCAATCAATGATGTGTGGTTCATCATCGTTTCGGTGCAAATAGAAATGTTGAAAGGGCGAGGTAAAAAATGCAACTCACGTCTTTGAACCATGCAAGCTTGTACGCTTTAGGATTGGCGAGTACGATGCACTCAAAGTAAACGTCATCGCCTTCCTTAATGTCGTCCGGATTCAGGGTACTTCCCATCTGGAGTCTAACTATTGGCTGATAGTGCACGTCCAGATGCCATTTGTCCTCGAGTGCACTGTCGGGAATCAACGGATTCTCAGCACGACATGTGAGATACTTGCCATCGTCGTCGATGCCCGGCACGAATTCCAGGATGCTGATGCTCTGATTGTTCTCGGGTGGATACTGCAATGATCGCGATAAAAAAAGGGGCTGAGAAAAAAAATTAGCCCTCCAAAAAAGTAAGGGAAAACGTTACAATATAAGCTCAAAAGAGACCAGATAATTAAGTAGTTGGTCAATGATATGGATTAATTGTAATTATTATTAAATGCAGTAGGGAATAGTTGGTCAAGGGTATAAATGAATTCCTTTGTTGGGAATTTAAAAACATTCAAATTTCTCGGAATTTACGACAGTATCGGTACCAGTTGAACATTTTTAGAATTTGTTTAAAAATCTTCGCAAAAAAGTGTTATTAAAGAAAGGATTAAAATTTTTTTAAATAGATCTTCATTACTCTGACAACTTTTATCTTAAAAAAACAACACCTCGAAATACATAAACGCGTTCGAGTGACATTTTATTATTTGCATTATTAACGAAGGACATGGATCCAGGATAAACGTCCCTCGTTCAAATCTCGAAATGGCATTTCGAGGATAGTGGATTTTCAGCTCGTGCACGACATTCATGACGCTATCCGTGTATATAAATATAAAGATATATAGACCGATGGCTAGCAAACAAAAGGGCTCGAGTCATACGGTTGGAGGGATAAAACCGTGCGTGTTGAGGCCTTTTTTCGTTGACAGTTGATACGAGCGTCAAACCCGAGGTGTGCAAACCACGAGATCCACAAGCGGAGCAAACGCAGCGCTATCGATATCTCGCGTGCGATACACGTTGAATGGAAAGCTACAGTATCTGACAGGATGGATGTCGCTTGATGCCGTCGACCGAGTTTTTTTTCCCGATCTTTTCCTGGACTGGACACTGCAACGTCAGCTCGAAATGCGCCAGGCGCTTTTCTGTTGTTTCAACGTCATGTGAGCGAAGAAGAGTCGGAATTAGAGAGAAAGAGAGAGAAAACGAATGGCCAGAAAACCGATCGCCACGTTTTATAAAAGCTTCTGTCTGAATGGTTTTCAGCATCTGCCCACCCAAATCCTGTTGAGCTTTTGGAAGTATAGACTATGCACTTAAAAATCACTCTTGTTATGCGTGTATAAAAAATAGAGATTGAACGTTTTTCAAAAATCATTTACTGCGCTGGGACCATTCGATATAAGTGTGACTTAAACAATCTCCAAAAAGTCCTGTTCGTAGTTCACCCTTTAAAAAAATCGCAGATTCTGAAAAGCCTTCACAATTTTTTAAATATGACTGAAGACTTTTTTCGAAAGACTTTTGTCAAAAGTCTTCACTCAGTGAAGTTTCAAAGTCTTCATAAAGTAAAGATTCCATCCACATCCTATAAAATCCCATCGACACTCTACTCGGAGAAAAAATGAATGAGGACTTTTTTTAGAACTACATAATTCGACTATATTCCGTGCACCTTAATTCTGACTCTCGAAACATTTGAAGAGTGGCAGCTCTTACGATTACCGTTTAAGAACTTTAATATTTTGAGGAGAAGTATAACTCATAGGTAACGAGACTTTCGACGAGACTGAGGGAAATATGCAAATCTACTTCGTATATAATGTTATATAATTATATAATAACAAGAATTGTACAAGGCAACGACACTTTAATTATGAGAGAATACGTGTTAGATTCTTAATGGGAAAGAAGAAACGTCTGCTCGGCTGTACTAGTAGTATTTGCGAGACGAACTGACGTGCGAGGAGAAAAGTTGAAGAAAGGGAGAAAGCCAGGGTTGACAATCTTGGAAGGGTGCAGGGTAAGAGGATGAAATATGCGCACGAGCCAATTATGAAAGTTCGCAGTCGAATATGAAAATGTCTCGGGGAATTTCCGTTTAGGGTCGCGAAGGGATTGTCACAGAGAGAACTAAAGATTCCCTATTCCCTCTCTTGCTATCTCTTTTACACCGTTCTCTCTCTCGTTATATCTCTCCTTCTCTCAACATGTATTTTTCTTGATTTTCCCACCCCCTTCACCGTTCAAGATATGGCACGCGTGCCAGGACTCTTCAGATCTATACTACAACGTATCTTATGACTACGAGAGAGGACGAACGTGCTTCGCCTTAAATGGGAAAAGTAAGCGGACATTGCAAGTTTGCCGGGTAAGTTTGAAGATTCGGAGAGAGATCGTGGGAAAACTTGGCCAAGGGGGCGGGGGGGGGGTGCGTTCTTGTCACCTCTCCGTCTAGCGAAAAGGTGGCGTTATATGATGTCAGGTCGAGGGCGAAACGTTACCGTATAACAAGTTCTCACTGACTTCGTGTTGCTGGTTAGGCTCTCTTTGGGAATACGACGACGAGAACTCGACTTTCGCTTCTCTCGAGATCGTGTATTATATGCTGAGCAACTTTTCAAGATACAAAACTACCAGCACACGCTAATAAGTACGGCTTCCTACAAGAATTGCAAAGAGTCGAAACTCTACAAGTTATACACGTGCTCTACCAAGTCAAACAAAATTTTGATAAAACACATCTTCGCTATGGAAATTTGCAGATTCAACTCTGGAACGTTTATATTTCTTCCATCATAGCGTAAAGTACAAAGTCTATATTTTAATATCTAAAAGTTATTGGCTGATTGCTTGTTCACTAAGCATTTACGATTGCCCGAGGAATATACGGGTGAAAATTAATATTTCACCATTAAACCTATCCATCGGTGAAAACTCACAAGGTTGCGCTTATCGAACGCGGAAGTGTGGTACGAGGCTGACAGTGATACAAAAATGAAAAGGAAAGACTGGGTAATGGAAAACTCAAATAGTGACGAAGAGAAAAAAGTAAAGATGAAAGGATGGATCCTGAAAAGTGAAAAAGTGAATCCGAAGAGCATGCTACGTTTTACCGGAGTTTGTGTGCTTATATTGGGTGAGGCAATAATTTTTAGCATCTAACATATATTCAAAAAATTTACGGCTTGAAAAAAATGTTATCTTAAACCGTAAGTCGTGGTGAACGATTTTGGATGGTCACTGTACTGTAGATTAATGAATTTATTTAGCGACGCGTTACACACATACATATTTCGGGAAATATTTCGAGAGCTATGAGTAATCGTCTCACCCTGTATATTTATAGTTATACATCGATGGAGATTGGGGCATTGCGGAGGTGGACTATTGATGTACTTCGCGGGTGCATCAGCAGAGCAGGGTCGACAAAAATCGAAGCCCGTTTGTCTAGTCGTCCCGGCCGTTCGCGATACGTACGGTTGATTGATTGCGACTCGGGCGAAAATGTCGAATAGGATAGAAGAGAATGTAGGGTACGGCTCCGTGGTTCCATTGCCAAGAATAATACATATAAACTCGTGGTGACGCACGAGAAAACCATGGGTTTGGCTGTCGGAAGTGGGGGATGCGGTGAATAGTACGGGTGTATAAAGAGGAAGAAGGTGATGAAGTGAGAAAGGGAATGAATGAGAACGGGAAAGTATGAAACGAGAGTGCGAAAGAGAGTGGAAGGATGAAGCGGGGATGATGGCAAGATTGGGGTCCGGAAGGGAAAAGGGTGCGGAATAGAGGAGTCAGAGTGTTTGACGAGCAACGAACCCCTACGGGAGTTTACCAGCCAAGTGCATTAGGGGGATAAAGTCGAGTTTCTCTCCACACGTCGAAAAGAGTGCGAGGGAAAAGAGTATGACAGAGAGAAAGAAAAAAGAGTGGGATAGAGTTAAAGAATGAGGAAGGGAGTAGGAAAGTGGAACGTTTACTACATCGTTGCTCATGGTTTTACTTCGGCGCTTTAACTCAACGCGGATTATCATCCCCGCTTCGAAACAGCGGCAAGCTTTTCAGCCTGATAATGTGAAGAAAAGAGGAGTGACTACACGAGATCCCGGATAGCGTAGATGAAGTGAAGTTAAACTATGGGTATTAAGGATTCCAAAACATTTCCTTTTCCCTTTTTATTTCATCAACTAAAAAATAATCGAATGAGTGGAATTATCCCCAATATACTGCCAAAATTCGAGTGCTGTTTTTGAATTCGAAGTTTATAGGCTTTTAGCGTGTTAAAAATGCATTAGCATTGATAAAATTTGTAAAAAAAAACAATTGTAAGCATATAATGTCGATCAATGATTTAAAAAGTCTCACAATGACTTTTATCGAATTTCTGAACGCCTGCTTTGACTTTTTTGACGAAAGTAAAAGAAAAAATAAGATGACTATAATTTGATGATTCGATATTGACGTGTATAATCGACATGATTCTAATTCTTACAAAATTGATAATTTTTCTAATAAATTTACTCACTTCACTTTTTCTGAATATAAAAAAGAGACGAAAATGAAATCATATACTTACGTTTTGTACACCATGTTTTATTTGTCTATTGGTCTTCCACCACGTCATCTCCGCCTCAGGCCGCGAACCAGTCGTCCGACACTCGACAGCGTATTTTTTACCTGCCGAGACTCGCGGCTCTTTCGTCAAGATTTGAACAGCCAGTGGTTTTACTGTAATTTAGAAAAATACCGATTTTCAAACATTTTAAGTATGAACAAATTTTTCCAACTTATTGTTTAATCGTAATGGAATGCCCGGGCGATCTTGGGCATAATACGAGACGTTAGAGGGTCGTTGTTGTAAATTCGTTAAAAATTCCATAAATGTCAAAAAATTAAATTAATACCACTGTTCGTCTCATTCAATTTTTCCATTTTTAACGAATCTTTAATCATTTTCCGAGCTACAATGAATGGATAAGAGAAGAATTGTCGAGGCGAACTTTAGAATTTCTCAAGAGACGGGCATTATGTCGTTTTTCTAGGGGTGACGTATAAAACATTTTCGTAATTAATTAAAGGAGACAATGGTTTCGGAATGAATCGTGTAATTTGATGTTTCAATTTTTATCCGATTATGAAACTTTGTACAGTCCAACGATCTTATATTTTGCCAGAAAGTGCCTGCGCACTTTATTCATTGCTACATCAGCTATATCGGTCTTGCGACGCGCACCTAATTAAATCATCGTCGTGAAAAGGATCGTCAACACCGCATATATCGATTTTAACGAGCTTTTCTAATTAGCTCTTGTTACGTTTGAAGTTATACATCGAATATTTGGGCTACCGGCACGTTTTTCGACGCTTTGCCAAATCTCTCGACTTCATTCGCTGATTTTAATTGTTATTTAAATCTGCATGAAATAAGAAGATCTCAACCTTTCGCTTTCTGATATAAAATCTTTTTCGTTTTTTGTCCTATCTTTTTAACCCTCGTCAACGTAGATTCTCTCGAGATTGAACTCACTTTCGAAAATGAGAGTAGAACATCCTTAAACATAGTTATACCATCTTATATTACGTCTTGCTGTGGCGTTGAGCGCAAAGAAAAGTGTATAAGCAAAATAACATCTAAGAAGTGACTCCCACCGAAATATTGGTGAGGGATTTTTAATTCGAATGTCTGCACAAAATAGTATAACTAATATCAAGACTACGTATTGAATCGTGCGAAATATAATTGACATTATAAGTCATGTTGGTGATTCAAAAAAAGTACATTTATTACATTTTTTTTCATTTATCTGTACAAAAAGGTTACACACGGAAAATACTTAAGTAGAGTATTTTATTTCGTTTAAGACCAGATGTTCAAAGAGGTGTTTGAGAAATTAAGAATGACTCAAGAGCTTCTCCACACTCGCCATATATGAACGGTCTCAAAAAATGACGGCGTGTCACGAGAAGAGTGAAAGTCTGAGGTATACGCTTTTACCTACATCACATGGTGCCGACAGCGCATAGATCTGCTTTACACTTGCCAGGGTGCGAGAGAGATCGAACAAGAGCATCCTTTTAAACGAGCTTGGCACGACACTGCGATAGATCTTGAGTATCAAATTTCTAAGTCCACAACCTAGAGAGAGAGTCGACCCTAAGTAAGGTTAAAAGGGTGAAAAGGCTAAAGATTCTGACCCAACTGTGCGATGTTCATGGCCTATTCGTAACATATTGAATCACACCATTAAAGCGAGAACTTCACTATAAAGAATAAAGCAACAGATTTCATATTATTGTAATCGCTTTTGATACATTTAGAATGTGACCGAATTCTCCACAGAGGACTTTTCGCCATCTAGTTTCCAAATGTTAGAAAAGTCGATAAAAATCAATTGTCAACTTAAACAATTCACTAAAAATCGAACAATAAAAGTAAATGGGTAAACTAGGGGCTTTTTTGGAATTCAGTGGAATCTCAACTGCCAATAAGAAACCGATTATTGTACAGTGTCCAAAAAGACAATTCGATCAATAAATTTTATATTCAGCAGCTTATTTTCAAGTACTTTGATATAAAAATAACGAAAACCCCAATCATTATTTCGAATTCAAAATTACGTAAGAAAATCCCAAAGAAAACCCACATTTTTCGTGACTCCTTTAACATTATCGTATTCCGGGAGAAGGAATTCAAGTTTTTAATTGTGTTTACGAAAATTTCATGAAAAGAGAACAGAGCAAATTTTATTTTATGAATAAAGCTGTAGAAATAAATAGAATGTAAAGAGAAATAAATTTTCACCGCAATGATGAAAGACACTCCGAAAATAGGAAAATTGCAGAGATTTATACCGCGTATTAATATACACATTATAATACTCTTAATGTAATTAACGTTACTCTCATTCGGTTCAGACTTGTTTCAAATAAATTTTCTGTCGTTAGAACTGTTTCTATTCACTCGAAGATTCCCTGTTCACTCTGTGTATCGTCCCGACAATTCTATGTACAGATCGGTTAGGCGATGATGCAAGAAACGAACGGATCCATTCCTTCCCAGCTGCATCAAATGTATTACGAGTAGAATTACGATCTAATTATAATTATAATAAACAGTCAATAATGTCTGCGTTGGCGAACGGTCCTGAGAGCTATAACAAACTACATCACGTGTATCCGATGCATCCAATTACTCGGTATCAATTATACTTAAATTCTCTAAATAAAGGCTTATTATTATTATCTATAATAATAGATAATAATATGAAAGTAATGTTTACTACACTATCAAAAACAATTATTGGAGAAATCTAGTGATAGACAAACATATATGTTGCATCCATCATTCGTCTATGTTCGATAAGAAATAATTCGTGTTTGTAGTAGAACCAATTAACTATGAGTATTTTTTTTTACCCCTTGTCGTAATTTGTAAGTAAATGATCAAACATTATTTTGCTGAAATCCATGTGCCCAAATTTCTGCTTGTTTACCAAGCGTTTATTGCAATTGGTTTATTTTTCGTACAGTCTGTTCCTTCGATCTTCTTCGGAATTCAAAATTCTACCCGGTTTTTCAACTTGTGTGTAGACCATCATGCGAATCCAGCCACCTCAGTGTATACCAGGCATACATATGGGGGAGACCAGGACAAAGCTGGGTACTTGAGAAATTTTCTACATTGATTTGTTGTTTTTTATCGTTTTTGTCATTATTCCAGTACATTAACCAGATGCCCACCATGTGTAATTTTGGCACTGAATCTAAAATTCGTTTAAATTTGAATACAGCTCATGACAAAAAAAAACATCGACTGTCTTCACCATATTCACGTTAATAAACTTTGCAGAAGGTCGATTTTTGCTTTTATCTATCTTCCTTGTGGTTGGTTAACTTATCACGATATAGTGAATTTGTGAGGAACATAGTTCTGCAAGCACGTTTATGCTTCTAAAATAAATAGACTGAAATCAATAAAAATACTATATTCCGTTAGGTACCCCGCTTCGCCCTGGTCGCCTCTATTTATTAACGATAATAATAATAATAATAATAATATTACGATGATATTCATAATGAAAATGTTCTCTGCTAAGCCTCCAACTATTTGTATCATATTATTAAGATTCTGAGAATTTCTCTTCAATTTTATTCCTTTAATACCCATGCAGCAGAAAAGCCGGGCGTCTGTGCAAGGTTGGTTTATCTTGCAGGATATTGCGACCGAGAGAAAAGAATATGAAATCGATGGGCGGGTGGTTGGCTTACAATCTCTTCCTTCTTCATTCATGCCTCTATTCCGCTCTCACTCTTACTCAGTCATTCGGTCTCATTTTATATATGCTTTCCTATCTCGTTCTCCATTTACTCTCATCTGGCCTTCTCTCTCTTGAGGTGCGTGCCATGAGCGTTATCCAGCGGTAGATCCAAAAACCCTGCGGCACAGTACACTAGGTGGCGGCGCTCTAATGGTTTTACGCGTATTTACATTAACGTTATCGACGATTCGAAGGCATCCGGCTTCGTGTGTTTCTAGTCATCAACATACGTAGAATATGTGGGCGTGTGTGAAATGGCTCATATTCGAAGGGGATACAGGACGGTAAATCCATTGCGAATTCCCTTGGGTACACCAAACCGCCGTAAGCGTTGTTAGTTCGAGTCGTCGTTCTGTATATTGCCCTTTACTTGAGTAAATCATATTGCTGCTTATGTTAGTTGCTTTAATAATCGTGGCCAAAGACTTCGAGCCATGATTCAGTATCGCGATATTTGCTGTACGTTTTCACGTAGCGTGTATTTAACGTTTTTTAACGGTATGTACAAAAAAATGTGGTCCATAGCAATTTCATTTTTTATTTCGTTACAATAAAAAGGTTTTGATGCCAATCGCAGAGCTGATTCGCAGGTTTCTATACTCGGTTACTCGGAATAATTACAGACGAATATGAGAAATCAACCGGTAAGTATATACGTAGGATCCTTTCAGCAATCTTTACGAAGATTGATATCAAGGTAAAGACTTTTGTAGCCACTTAATGGACTTCTTTGCCTAATTACCGATTCCACATTTATGGGAGTAGGTAGCGTTCCAATTCCCAGTACACGAATATAAATTAAATAGATTTTATCTGCTGGAGAATAATTGTGTTTCAACGAGTTGAAAGAGCTTCGATGAATGATATTATTTTTATATCCATACCCACTCCGGTGAATGATGTGGCCATACGAGAGAGACGATTTTCCATGCATTTACACTCATATACATATATTTAACGTGTCATAAATGTTCCTGGAGCTGTACTAAACTTGCAGGCCAAAACATATACCCAGTTGAGAGCCTTATACTGTGTTACCATGCTGTCAAGCCATGGGCATGGACACGAGGCCCGCATCAACTATCCATTATACGCTTAAGGATACTATATATCCATATCTCAGAAGTATGTATACATATACTTACAAACAACGTCCATATATAAGCAAAGGTGGGGAATTGGAGTGCGGGAAATATGCACAGCACGCAATCCACTGATCCATCTTGCAAGAGGCGTTACCGCTATCTGCCATGACCAATCTGGCTCTGGGACTAACAGGTTCAGCAGCAGCAGCACCAGCAGTAGCACCCGCAACAGAACTAGAGGACCGGCACGTGAACACCTTTTGCCACACCGCTCAAGGTGTCAGAGGCGCTTGCTCCTTCTCACTGGAGCCGAGCTAGATGTATAGGCGCTCTTACACATATATATATTGTTACGTGTCCAAGCGAACTCTATTCGTTCGTGTATGTTACGTATGAATCCAGGCCAATGAGCTCACGTGTCAGTGTGCTGGTAAGAGGACATATACGTTCATGGTTCTCTAGCCCATATTCCATGAGATGTTATGAGATCACGAAAGAACAAGGCTTCTCTATATATGGATAATGTAGTTTTCTATGTTCTCTCGCTCTTTGAAGAACTGGCGTGAAACATGCCTGGCAAAAGCTCGAGCACAAGCGAGACTCTGAAGTGGGATCAAGGTATGCGTCAGAAGAGACGGTGAAGTGGGTATAGCCAGGGTGTAAGTGCAAGAAAGTGACGGAAAAGAAGAAAGATATGAGTGTGTGAGAATAGAGAGAGAGAGAGAGAGGAGAGCGACAGAGAGAGATGGGGGGGGGGATGAATTGAGACAGGGCTGGGATCGTAGGTCACGCACATCAGCTGTACATACACACAGGTTACATAATGGTGTTCTGGAGCAACACGTCTAGGTGTGCCGCAACGAGAAAACGTGTGGCTGTCACCATTTCGTCAACATGCTCCCTCTATCCTTCTGCCTATACGTTTTTGTCTTCTTGTTCCTCTCTTCCTGCCTTCTTGCCTCCTGATTCTCCTTTTTTCTTGTGTCTCTGTATCATTCTCATCTTTTCCTTTTTATGTATTTTTTTCTCTTTGTCCTTCTATTTCTCAGCCTCTCTAATTTTTCCGGTTTCGTTCTCTCTGAGTGATATCTCCCGAGGGTACGACTAAAGAGATCATCCTCACGGCACACGCACGAATTCGTGCATCACTATTGGACGTACAGTTGTGAAAATTATGTGGCAGTAGGGAATTCTCTTCAAGGGAGAAGATACATGAACTCTGGCATAGGTGTGAGACAAATGGCTTCCGAAAAGAATACGTATAATCGGAAAAAGAACGCGTCAAGTGACTGAGACGAACGAGAACGAGGAAATATATTATGCTCCGTTGAAAATACGAGCTTCATAAAACATAGCGGCTGAAACGATGCTATGAACCACCGGCGAACATTAGTTTTCAACTTACAATCGAAAAAATAACCTTCCTTACATGTCTAGATAATACAAACTAGTTCACTTGCGCAAATGTAAAAGCCTAATTTAATTAAACAAAATTTATTTCATTTCAAATTGCGTGCCAAGGCATAATTTGTAGTTGGTCGTACTATTTTTAACTGTGAGTTCGCAAATCTTTACTTTACAATATTCAATACCAGTATCTTCAGTGTATACGAATAAGTTCATCTTACAGCAACTCACATTTTTATTACAACTTCTCTCATTAGTTTTAATTTCTCCTGTTCTCCATTTCTATCTTCGTAGAGTTTCTCCCCCACTCGTAAAATAAACAAGGTTCGATGTTCTCTAATTTGCAATTATAAAGTAGCATTTCTTCAAATCTCGTATTGGAGGAACAATAAAAATAAAAGATAAAAATGTTATTGTTTTTTTGGGTTAAAAAAACATTGCTTTTTTCAAGCACGTGCTTGTATTGATATCGATTGTGTAAAAAAGTCTTTGCTAGGTCGGAATCTTAATTGATTTACTCATAATCACTTACGAATACCAACTTTTGTAATCTCGACAATATACTTTCGGAATGTTTTTTTTGGATCGAATTCTGTCAAAATATCGAAATGGGTTTGTGTGTGGAATAAATTAATAGTTGGATGCTAAGTTAAGCGATGACTTACGATTAACGTCGAGGATGAGTAGCGTAGTTTGCGGTTGCACGAGATTCGTGTTGCTAGCTTGGCAGATAAGCCGAGCTTTCAGATGCTGTCTACCAAGTTTGGGACAGGACAGGTGGTTAACCGTCACGCCGGACTCGCCGTTGTAGTGATACGACTCGTCTATCACCGTATTCTCGAGAAACCATGTCAATCGTGGCGGTGGTTTTCCACCATGTGATTCACAAATCAAGTTAACATCGTCACCTTCGTTGTACTTTGCCTCGCGACTTGGTGTTCTTCGTGTGCTGTCCAATATAATAGGTCTGTTTGGTGGCACTGTAATCACAGTGTGAAAACAGTTTTCGTCAGTGAAACATGGTCAGAAGACTATTTTAGACATTTCTATTTTATTGTCCTACAAGTTTATGAAAGTTTACTCTGCATATGAATAATCCATATGTTAAATTTAACGAGATTGATCAAACGATTTTTTAAGTCTTGAAAGAACCTAAAGGAATTTTCGATACAATTGAGATTTCTGATTAAATTTACATTATGTTTATCGTCTTATTGATTGGTCTATGATTATACGTCGTCAAAACTTTTGATTATTATTGAGATTAGAGAAAAGGTTTTGAATAATTTGACCAACCTATTACGGTGAGATTTATCTTTTGATTGGCAGTGGGTGAGTTTTCAAAATCAATTCTACATCGATAGATTCCCTGATCTTTGAGATCGAGTCGATCGATGCTTAAATGGGCAGTTGTGGCAGCCGTGATGAAAAATGCGCGTGAACCAAGGCCTGTAGGTGATGACCACAAATCCGCATTGGAGAAAGGTCTCCCACCGCGAATGTCGAAGCTAAAACAATGAAAAAAAGTATTTTTAATATAATTTTTCTGGCCGTACATATGGCAGATTTTTAAGGACCTGTGCACTCGAGAATATCAAGATACAGGTTCATTTGCATAGTTAAAGTACAATAGGAAAACAAGATGACTTTTCTTAAACGCTTTGAGTAATTTTACAAAAAAGAAAGGAAAATTAAATTTGCACATCGCTTCGTTAGAGTTCCGAAAGACCAACGAAGCTTCAACTATGCGCAAACGTTTTTCTCATTTTATAGCTGGTTCACACAGTAGAAGCTTTCTCGGTCTGCTGAAACTCTAACAAAGCAATGAGCAAATTCAATTTGCGTACTCGTTTTTATTACGGAAAATATGTAAATTAATTTTTCATTCATTGAAGTAAATATTATATTGCTTCAGATGAATATTACAGTTATTTAAATTGATTGCATAGTTATTTGCCAGTGCTTTTTTTTCGTACAACATGTAGGATTAAATTTCAATGCCTCCTAAATTTAAAAAATAAGAAAGCTGTTTAAAAATAAAAATTGACAGCTGTTTAGCGACGAGAAAAAATTCAATCAATTATCAATTCATATTACAAAGTCGTATTGACAAGACATATTTTTCATGTACTCTAAATGAATAAATACCCAGCAAACACATTGGGAAGTTTTTCGCAACTTTTACGTAAAATTTACATAAACTTGTAACTTTTACATCAAAGTTACGAAAATGATCCAAGTTGTGTTTACTGGGTAGTCATATTTATTTAAACTAAAAATTATCAAATCGTCAATTCATTCGTGGTTTCGGAAAAGAATCCTACAAACATATGTACAAAAAATGGAAATTCTAGAAACATATACGTGATACTTATTGTCTATGATTTCTAACTTATTTTCATTCCAACCCCAAAAAGCAGGCAAAAAATATACCAATGACGATAAAAAAAAAATGCTTCTTTTTATGGAATCTTTTGAAGCAACACCCGAATTCCGTAAATTTGCAGATACGTAAAAAATCATCAAAGTAGAAAAAAACAACTTCTGAGAACTATTAAGGTAGTTCAATAGCAAAACCCGATTTCTTATGGAAATTTTGAAAAAAATATATGTTGCGCAGAAAAA
>JABSMR010065892.1:0-13717 GCA_018902295.1 Dusona sp. PSUC_FEM 10030013 | reverse complement strand
GGGGGGGGGGAGGATCGATCGTATCACGCAAGCTCGTACACTTGTATTTACCAGGTTAATGACCAACTTGAAATTACAATCATGCATTAAACTCTCCTTCTATGTTCAATTAATTACGTACCATTATTTCTTCATTATGCTGTTGAAGCTTTGAATTTATTCAAGAAAAGCACACTCTTCAATTAAAAGCTGTATTTTATTTTTTAAGGGTTGAATTTAACAAGAACTACAAAAACAATCACTTAATTAGGGCTTTCAGTGATTTTTCCAAGCTTCAATGTATTTGAATACCGAAATTACATTTGAATTATTAAAAAATGTTGAACAGTAACATTGAAAATTTGTGCAAATTGAAAAACAAATGGTGCAATTCGAAAAAACATCCTCCAAAATGAGGATCTTTTTTTAAACAAAACGTTTCCGTAGACTTAAAAAACCTCTTACGAATATTAACAAAAAATTGTGTTTCATAATGTTCCAGCCCACGTGGCGCTTATGGGGCGAGGAAAGGTGCGACGGGGTCATATACACGGTGTACCTGAAAAAAGTGCGATATCACAGACCAACGAGAAGTCTCTCAGCTTCGGTGAGAAAAGAAAACTCAATTTTTGATCTCAAACAATGTTCAGCGTAAAAAAATAAACTACCCAAACTTCCTCGATCGTTTTAAAATATTTTTTTCTAAATATCAAAGCTTCACAGAAGCGGACAATTTTTCTAAAAGTTAATAAATCGATGTTTCTCCAGTATTAAAAAAAAATTGATCATTCATTACTGAAAACATAAGAATGAGAGGTCCTCGTAACATTTTATTCACTAATTGTCAATATTCAAATATTAATGATATTTTATTTGAACAAATAGTTCATTCGAAAAAAAAAATATTATTTTGCTCGGAAAAATATTGAAAAAATATGTCGATATTGATTATTTTATTCTATATTCGAATTATTGAAAGTAATAATTCAATCAAATAAGAGCATTTGGACGAATGATAAAAAATGATTTTATTAAAATAATAAAATTACAAAAAATGTGTCGACATTGACATCATTATAAAACATATTTTATTAACGACAATAAATATGTATTTAAACAATAATTGCAGTAAGCAAACCGATAAAAAATATTCTATTGGAAAAAGAATTACAAAAAATATTTCGACTATAAAAATTAGTTAAAAAAATCAAAGCCCTCTTTTGGGGGATGAACAAATCATACTTTGCTTATTCAAATAATAAGTACATTTCGAAGAATAAAAAAAATGATTTTATCAACAAAAGAGTTTTTTAGTGAAGGATTAACAAAAAATATCTAATAAGGGGCCACAGTTGCCTGCCAACGAAACTACAAGTACACGTATTATATGCAATGATGAACGACGAAGTCGGATACACGATAAATGTAGGATATACCAGAGAGGGTAGCTCACAGGACATTGGTCAGGATCTACCTGTCGATATCGTACAGCGGCTCGCTCGTGAAGCATTTCATATACGGATTTTCTCATCCCAGTTTCTCTCCGAGTACACATTCTCATGAATTCGCCATATCTCCGCCTTTCTCTTGCGATATAAAACACAGGTAACTCCCGTATTTATGCGATACGATGTTTCGACGTTCTGTAGCACACGTAGGCGAGGAAACATAAAGCAAAAGGAAAAAAAATAAATTATCGAAAAGATCGGGAACACTAAATATCCTTGCCGAATGTCATAGGAACGAATATAAATTATTCTCGTAATATTAATTACTTTTTCCGTGGCTCGAAAATTCGGTATCCACCGTATAAAACACTCAGTTTGAATTTACTGAAATATTTCGAATGTATGTTTTCAGTGCACCCATAAGGAGAATAAATAACCGATGATATTTTCCACATGAAGAATGTTTAAAATCCGGATGGTAAACCAATAGAATGTTTCCCAATCAACAAAACGATCCGTCATAACAAAATCAATAGTGGCGATTAGTTTTTGAAAAACAAATACACTTTTTTAACAATGGACACGACCCAATTGGTTTCCGTACAAACCTAATTGATATTTATTCGCGTTACTCAAGTGAATTTATCAAAAATAGAAGCTAAATAAATAAAAGCAGTCTCTGGGCTTGAAAGCGAAATGCCGAAAGTGTATATTTGGGGAAAGAATCGTCAGGTTTGGAGTAATAAAAATGCACAAAAATGACGGAACCATAAATTGTCGGTTATATTATATGCTCCGGATGTTTCTGTCGGATCAGACACATCCGTGACTCTTCTGGAAAGGGGGAAAGATGCTAATCCTTCCCGTCACGTTATGAAAAGCGCGAAGCAACGAGGAAAAGAGAGAAAACGAGGGGGCAAAGGAGGGAGGGAGTGGATAAACGTTACCCTGCATTGGTATGATAATATTTTGAGAGTCAAAGCGGACGAGGTTATTCTCGTCCCTTTTTCAGCCTCTCTTCACCATCCGACCTGCCGATTACTGTTTTTTTTATTCATTACGTATAAGAATCATTATAAATGTCCCGCTAATTGGTTGTTATGTGATTAAATAACGGAAATTAAAAACGCACTTTTCCAATGTCTTTGAAATATCGGATCGACGCATTACGCTTTTCGTTTAGAAACCAGGAAACTTGCGCAAGCATATAAAGGGTCTGAACGACTACGGGGTGAAGTAGTTCCACCACACAGACTTTTGCCACCCTTGCAAACCCTCGTAGAGCAAACAACATAAATTTCAGATTTGTTTCGTAAACGTCTGGCCACAGAACAAAAGTTCCCTTGCTTCCGTTTATCACCAATATTTTTTTTTGTTTCCGGTCGAGTCATTTTTTTTTCAATTCACCCCTAACTTTTTAGACTTCTCTTTGCGGAGTATTTCTTTTCTATGCTCGACAATCGTCTTCTATTTTCTCTACAGCCACATTTTATATGGCATTGAAAGATTCACGATCATTCTTTCTTTCAGTCGCATCTATTATCATCCAAAAGAGTTGATTCAAAAGAGATGATTCAAGGAACCGAAATTCTCCAAAAACCGTTAGAGAAATAAAAACGAATAATTTTTTCTTATAACGCAAATGTTTAATTCTTATGATTTCTAAGAAATAAATCAGTTCAGAAGTCGCAATTACTATGGGGAAATAATATCTCATTTCTAATTTATAAAATAAATTCTTGAAACTACGTGTGAAAAAATTTCTTATCCCGCGCCGAACGTTTCGAGTGCAAGTAGCGGTTTAATGTGAAACACGGGAAGTTAAGAAAAACGTCATTCCAAGTTTTCGGATCATCGTATGAGTTAGAAACTTGTTGATTAAGTGTACTGTTGAATTTATTTGCAAAAACGTGGTTAAAACTTCACGGTTTTATATTCATTATTCACTTTGAATGAAAAAATCCAGGGAGGAAAGGTAATTCTTTAAAAATTCACACGTCCACGAAAAAGTCAACAAATTTATTTCGCACGCCAAAAAAAAATGCTGGACACAATTCTTGTTCCTGGCATTTCATTTTTCGTTCAAACACTTCGTTAAAAAATGTCGTTGTTAATGTTAGAAAAAATCATTGTTCACTGTATCTGGATGGTGACTGAACTTTCCTACTTTTTTGACGAATCCCTATGTACCGGAATCGCAGTAGGATAAAATTTCTGAACTGAAAACGAATAAAACGTGTAGTAAAACTTTTTTGCACATGATTTTTGCTCGTTTATTTTTAATTATGTACCCAATCCATCAGCTCCTCAACCCAATCGGCTCTCACCGTACCACAATCCTCGATGATTTTACTCTCCGACGAGAGGAAGAGTTAGCGATGAGAGATGAGAGAGAGAGAGAGAGAGAGAGAGAGAGGGATATAGGTTTGGTGCAATCTTCCCCAGCAGTTCTCGAGACAAACCGTCGCGGGGTGGTGGTGTACGAGTGGGTAGTTGGGGGTTGCCCGTAATGCAGTAATGAGGGCTTACTGCCATGGAAACGAAATCCGCTTATAGCCAACCACTCACCTCTCGTGCGTGTGCGTATCATCGATAGATGTGTGACACCCCCTCGCCCCATCCCCTTTACCTATTTCACTGTATACCCCAAAGTAGTGATGGTACCGGCAGATAGGTATGTTCTTCCGATTATCCATGGGAATTTGCGAAGGACGCTTCGAGGCTCAACCAGGATAAAAAAATCCGCGAAAAAACCACCTCCAGCGACATATACTTTTTTCAATTGAATGCCATTTCAATGCTGTGCGGACCGGAAATTCTTCGTTGACTTTTGTTTTAAGGGCTTTAAGATAATTTTAGGATTTCCCGGAACGAAAAAGTGGGTCCAATTGAGAAAGGATTTTACGAGAAACAATTCCGTGCTCAAAAATTGAGTCGCGATAACTCTGAAAAAATACTTTATTTGCGTTTTTTTTGTTTTTAATATAATACCATTTTTTTAAATATTCAAATTTGGAAAAAAATATCTTTTTCGGAATTGTCATCATTCGATGAGTAACAACAAAAAATTTATAGAGCATTGAATTTGAAAATCGTGAAACTTGATTTTTTCATTCAATTCTATGGAGATGATTAGACAGTATTTTATTCCGTTTAGTGTTTGACTGGATAAAAAAAAAACCTAATGTATTTGTCTTGGCACGAAACAAGAAATTGGTCGATCGATGTTGGCGACACGATCAGCCGCGATAAACAAATACGAGGGGTTGTTTCACCCCAAGACCGTTCTTTGCTCAGTGTTCAGTTTCTTTTCTTCGGAATTAAAGGAATTAAGGGACGTCTCGTTACTCGTATCAGTCGACCCTTCTCCCTTTCTTATTTCCTTGTACTTTCTTTCGCAGCGAGTCGGTGACGTCTAGTCTACTGTTTTTATCTGCTCTCACCCCTTGTCGAGAAACGAGCAGAAAGAAAAAAAGCGCAAACTTTCAACACCCCCCCTCCATTCTTTCGATTTAACATGTCAGGGGGTTCAGAAAAATACGGGGCATGATAAAGACTGCTATTATTTCCCATGATAGGGTAATATGATAATTATTTCATAATGAGATGGACCACAAGATAATTCATTTAATAAGAGCAAAAGGGTAAGTATTTTTTGCTCGAATTGCAACGGAAAAATCGCTAATTCAAAAACTATCGAATATTTTTAATGATTTTTATTCTTTTCGCTCTATAAATTGTACATTTTGTTATTAGTTCATATAATAAGTGATCAGAGGTGATTTTACTTAATTCAAACACCATGGACTTATAAATTTTCTTTTTTGATCATCCGAATCTATTATTCACGAAATTCTCTTGAACATCTCTATCAACCGTCCCAACATACGTTTTTGTCGGCGTTTTTCCACTTACAGGGGAAGATTCTTGGGAAAAAATCGTGAAGAGGCCCTCGAAGAAGTAGGCATCGTCTGCTTAAAAGGCCGAAGGCAAAAAGATTCTGCATTATTGAATCGTTTCTCGGATCTGTAGTCGAAGCTCAGGCTTTAAGGGAATTAAAAAAACTTGATGTCCGTCAAAAAAATCCCTCGCGGGATTTTCCCGGTTTTTTTTACAGGTTTGGCTTTAGCAAGGGATGTAATGACATTGCTAAGAAAGGACGAATTGAAATTCGTCCCTGGGAGTGTGACGTATTTGCCCATAAGGGAATTAAAAAAAAAAAAGAATAAGGCACGTGCCAGTGAATTCGTGAGCAGACACAGAGGGTGGTTTTGGTTTGAGGCCAAAAGTTTCCGTCCCGTTTCTGTCTTTTGTTTTCCTTGGAGAATGGAGATGCGGGTGACTACTCGTTAACATTTCCGAATCGTACATTGCACTGGGTTCGAAGAGAAGTTACCGCGAACAGTTTAGGGAAAGTCGCGTTAACGATACCGTCAAATTCAATTTTTTTTTTCTGTTACTGTACGAAATTTTAACCAATATTTATCGCTGGATTAAAAAAAAAATTAATGAAGTGCATCATCGAACTCACCTCTGCCGCTCCTTCCAACGAATCTTAAATCGTTGAACTTGGCAACCTGATTTTTCATAAAGGCTGTTGAGTTTCTCAGCTCGGCGCAGAAATTCTCATCGTTTCCGGCGCAAACAGTGACCACGGTCCCGTCATCGACGTCACCTAATGCCACCACTTTAAATGCCATTGGCAGGGTCTTGTTGGAACGCCAGTGAGGTGGCAGAACGGTGCAGACCACATGAGGACAACCTTTGCACGTCGGGTACATAGCACTATGAAGCATATAATCTAACTTTGGGAAGTCATGACTTCGCCATTCTCTCAGCATTCAAAGTCAATTATAAATTAAGATTATTTTGTACTGATCACGTTTTTAAACGGTCAACTTGTACGAGAAAGCGTTTTTAACTCTGAGAAACGAATGAAGACATAAGTTCATCGATCTTCGGAATTAGTTGATAATTAATATTCAATGTCGAAATAATTTCAATCGAAACTGTCACGTGATCAATAATCCAGATCTTAGTATAACGCAAAAGAATGATAAGACGATTCAGTTGTGCCTCACCTGTCCGGATGAGTTCACCAGGATGCTCTGCCAGCAAACCGTCGAGTGTACGTTCTGCGAGTATATCCGCAGTAATCGTGTACTCGGACAAATGATTGTTAACCGAGGCCGAACCCTGATTAGGTTCTTGAGAGGATGTCTCATTCGTCAGGTGCATTCTCCTCCTGGAGGACGAACGCCTTGTCTTTCGGAGTCGAACACCACCGATCTGCGTGGATGATTGGAGAGGCTGACGGATTATTCTTGCATCTGGATGATAGTCCAGGCCCAGAGGACGTTCCTCGGGTCGTACGTCGCGCAGAGGATTCGTCATGAGAAATAAATCATCGGCTTGATCACCGAAAGTACGCCTGAAATATTTTTATCACCTTCTTGCTTCGGCAAGTAATTGATGTCCGTGGAGATTATAAAAAAAATAATCAAAGACACCAGTAAAACCTTCCAGCCGTTCAATGTTCTCGAACTTGGAATACCTCTTTTTTATCTCATTCTATCGGAAAACTCTCATAGAGTTCGAAGCTTTGTAACCCTTCGAAGACACTCGCGATAATAATAAAACCAACTGATGCTACAATAACACCTATTAAACACCCTCTGATTTGCTCGATCCAACCGCAAGACTCCACCAATGATCCAAAGCCCCGTTTGTCCCTTGTCAATCCCCTGGCAAAGGTGGAATTAGATTTGTAGTTGTCAGTGAAAAAAAAAGACCGCGACTGAATCCGATGGAGTGGAGTAGAAAAAGAGAGGAAGAAACGGGCTGAGGGCTGAGTTCTAGGTTTCCCTCAGCGAAAGCCAGCCCTCGCCGATCCTTTGATCCTTATTTCATTATCCCATGACGGTTTCCCGGCACCGTAGCAGTAGCATCCGTTTGCAAATTCTTCTTCTTGTTCTTTGCCTACTTATCCTTAGCGTCACTCTCGAATGCCAAGTCGCGGAGAAAATTCGTTTTATTGGAATCTAAAGACTGATCCGTGTTTTGAGCTTGATGCCGTTTATTTCGTGTTTTTTTCTTTATTCCTCTTTTGTTAGGGTTCGAAGAACATTCGAGGTTTTCGCCAGCCGACTGCGATCGGGGATTCCTTCGCTTCGGACCACTCGGCTGTACTTTTTTTCCCTTCCGATAAATTTTATTTTCGACCTAAATTGTAGAACTTGAAGAATACTCAGACCCAATTTAATCAATGACGAAGTGCAGGAGATTATTGTCTCTATCAACAACTGCATCGGAACTTTATCACAATCCACTGCGCATGCTAAATACGTTGTCGGGAGAATCCTTTCCACTGAACGCACAGGTAAGCCGATGAAAACTGACCGGACCAGAGTTTACTACATTCTCAATTGCACTTCACTTAAGTCCATCATCTTGTAAGTTGTTACGAAGACTACAATTGACCAGAAGACCGTGTGAGCTGGTCAAATTGGCAACAAATCGTAATAAACTACTATTGAAATCGGTATGAAGATTGATGATAGAAGTACGGAACAAAGCTCAAAATGCTGTACGGAAGCATGCTGACCCAATATATAGTCCTGTCAATTTAAGTTGTCATGTCACACTTCCAAAATATTTTTAGTAATGAAAAAACATCACTGCATGTTTTTTAAGTTCACCAGTCGAGAAGATATCTTTTGTCACGGTGGACAGCGTAAACTCCACATAGCTTCACTATTCACTGTAATTCAACGTAATTAACAAAGATCACTTAACAACGATCCGTGCAGATTGTAACGTCTTTATCGATGTTGGTAATGGAATACTCAACTGTTGATTTTTTCTCTTCAGCACGTTTTCACAGATAAAGTATTTAAAATAAAGATCGTAGAAGAAGAACACATGGAGAACAGTTACCGATTAATCGGAATGCGAAGAAAGTTGTAAAAACACTAAAGAGTTCACCGTGGAGTAGATAGTCACAATGAACTTCCGGTGTTGGTCGGTTTCGGTGGCAAGTTCCGGTATCCTAAACCATCGCTTCCACTGATAGCCAGTAAAGCATGGAATGTATAAGGTTAAATAGGGTGTTACGACTTCGTACGCGCGGTCTCGTTTCGGTTACGTTGGCGGACGGCGAGAGTACAGCACAAGAGTAGAGAAGAGAGGCAGTCAGGCAGGCCGTGGTGGCGGAAGCGGTGGAAGGTGGTGTGGCGGCTTCTGTGGTGGAGCCGCGCGGTGTGGTTGCGGTGTATTTTTGAGGCCGCGACGCCCCCAGCCACCGCGAACCCCGGCCCCCGAACAGCCCCGCATCCACCATCCCCGATCACCCCCTTCAACCCCTCGTCTACCGGCCGCAGCGCGCACTCTGTCAATGGTGGGGGTTGCTTTTTCCTGGTTCGGTGGGGAAAAAGTAACCTATCTCACTCTAACTCCACCTTTTCACCTCTCACTCCGCTCGTTGATATTTTACTACTACCCCCACTTTTCACCCTCCTCTTCTATCGCAATTTCACCCTCTTTTCACTCTCTTCTTTTATCTCACTCGCCCTTTCACTTCGCCACTCACTTCTTCCGAATCATCCCCATATCTTCGTCCTCTTCTATAATCCACCCCCATCTTCATCCCTCTCTCCCTCCCACCCTATTTATTTCCTCGTCCTCACACCCGTAACCGGTTCCTCAGTTTTCACTGTTTCGGTTCTCGATACCCCGCGGTGTTCGCAGCACTCGGTGACGAAGAGGACAGAACAAATACCACCCAGAGGAAGTGACTACCCCCCATCATCTCCCACACTCCTTTGCGTCTCCTACGCTTAAGCTTGAGCTTCCTCGTTGGCCGTGACTGCCGATTAACGGCTCTCACCTCCTGGAACTCTTCAGAAGTCTTTTCGCCGATCCAATCCTGAAGAGACTACCGAGCGAAAGCTTCGTGGTAAAGTTGACGACGGAAAGATTCACGGGACTCCTGCTGCTGACGATAAGAAGCCTCGTTATTTCTTTTTCTCGCTCTTCTGCCGGATGATTATGAAAGCAGAAAAAGACAATCGTTAAGACTCAACACTGTAGTCACAGACGAACTATGAGATTTAATATTTTCATTTTTATTATTTAATTTATTTAGCGGTGATTTTCAACCATAATTTAGCACTAAGCGAACAATACATGAATTCCGTCGTTTCTATAACGATTTCAAGCGTATTTTCATTTCAAAAGAAAAAGAAATTATATCACCAGGATTTCTCATTACAACATAGAACCCGGAAAGACTTTCTACAGTCATTTCCTTCCGTTGTATTTTCTATTATTCCAGAAACTGAAAGGGAAAAAATCAGTACAGAAAAGCACAAGACGGTATAAAGAACAATAGAGTCCAAGGGAGTCGTGAGTTCTTTCGATAACGAGTCCACTTGGATCCACGAGTTCTGGACAATATCGAAGGAACTTAGTCGTCATTACGATGATAAATAAGAATTTCCATGTTAGGGGTCGTCCGAAGGTCTTCCTTCCCGAGGAAAGAAAATCGTTTGAAAAACCGGGTGTACTCTTCGCGACGGACTACGAAATTAAACTGAAGCCGAAAGAAGAGAAACAAAGAGACTCAATGAAATACAATGAAGAAGGAAAAGCTGACAGCCCCCTTCGGGTACAGTTACGTTTAGCGCGAAGGAGTATAGGGGTTGTGTAGCAGCAACCACTATGAGGGGTTGGGGTTGAAGAAGAAGAAGAAGAAGAAGCGTTGCGATACTAAGGGAGCTTGTCCTCGCGCCCTTCGACGGAGAACCAACCCCTAACTGTTTTCCCTTACTATATCTCGTTCTTCTATTTTCGACGAGTTGTTCGACTAGTTATCTCAATGTGAGGCAGGAGAGTAGAAGAAGAAAAGAAAAAGTGGGAAGATTACCTTATTGGGAACACAATATCATAGTTCTAAGTTTTATCAATAAAAACTCACAATCACCCAAATCAATCTCCTTGAAAGAAATTTGGGTGAACCGGTTTTGTTGTTTACTCAACACAAAAGTTTTGCGAGTTTTGTAAAATCTATCACGTGGAACGGAAACTAAATTAAATGAATACAGAAAATTCATTGCTTGTTTTTGTGATCAGACAAAAATGAGTTCAAAGGTAACAATAAAAATACGCGCCACTTTTTCGAGACGTCACATCGATCATGACGCATCTATATCAAGCCGTTAAAGGATCGACCGATTACGCCAACGATAAAACGAGACAGAGTAAGTAGCAGCCTCCCCCGCCCATAAGTTTAAGCCCACATGGACAACAATGGGAACTCAAAGCCTCCATCCTACGCCTCGACATCCCTATTTTGTTCATCGACCCGCGCCTTTCGATTCGCACTTTGTCATGCATCAGCTTCGATGCATTATCCATCACACCCACTTTTATAGCTGTATATACGAGTTTTTCCTACGAGCTAGTCACGGACCTTTTTGCTTTGATTTTCGCCACTACTTTTTGTCAGTTATCTTCGTATCTCAAGATCTCTCATGCTGAAATCTTTGACACCTTGTCGAATGGTCCCAGAGCTTGACATTGATTGATACTGACGATTTTTTTACTTTGTGTCTACATCTTCATTCGTTCGAGTCGTCTGTTAAGATATGTATCGCTAAATTGCTAACCTTTCATTTGCAGCCCTCGGAAAGTTTCTATGTTCGATTTTTTTATATAGTTATTTTAATTATACTCCTTTTAAATTATTCATAGGTTATCCGGATCGGTATCAATAATCGGAAATCTTGTAATAATAATGATTGATGACTGATGAATAATTATGAAACTCCACAAAGATAATTTGGATTCTAAATCGTATGCGAGACAAACGTAAATTAATCAGAAAAATGTTGTATTTCACTGGTCTCCTTTTGTCCATCAACAAACAGTTCGTGCGAGCCTTCACAATAATGGTAACAGGGTATTTTTTCGGCTGCATTCTCCCTATCGGATTTTTCACCCCTCCGGTTAAATCCCTTTTCGACAATAACGATATACAGCATGACCCGCAAGCGCGAGCCGGCCGAATGCGGGGTGCAATAGGGTTGCACTTCACCCGCTTTACCCCACCCCGTAACATCGAGAGCTGGATGGAAAGGAGAACTGTTGCGTCACAAATCGCTACGGCATCATCGTCGATGAATGCACGAAGATAATCGACGCACTTTTACGTTCAAATTAATTGGACCAATTATCGAGGTTGAACAATTACCTATCCGGTAACCAATTAGATCAGTTGGGATTTTTCGTTATTGAACGATCGTTGCCCGGCAGATATGTGCTTCACTATCGTTGCTTTTCACTATTAACAGCCAACGACAGAGTTGAATTTACAAAATGAAAAAGAAATGAACAAAAACATATTTTTCTATAGTGTTCCTCTCGTGCTAGAGTCGAGCGCCATTTTTTTCGTCATATTGCGCGATTAATGTTACTGCATTCTCTTTCAAATGGACATAGTCAATCGAATTTATCTAGAAAATAATGCTTTTTTAGTTGGATATGATAAAAAAAAACGATAAATACGTATCTGGCCAATATCAAAGTGCAAGTTTCTTTTTTAGTGATTGGACAACGTCTCATTCGAATTATCAAATGAGGACATTAAAACGAATTCTCATCGATCGTTGAATAGTGAGATTTTTAATTTATCTGCATGCTTCTGAATCCGAAAATACTGGAAACTTTGTACTCCATGTAGGGCCCACTGAAGCGTTGAGCAAACCAAACATTGGCGCCTCGAAAATCTCATGAGAAGTGACCACGTGGTAGGTTGAACATTCCTTCGGCATTTCCACTCCACAAACGATCAAGTTTATCTCACTTTGTGCACTGATACTTTGAAATAACAATTGATTAATACACTTCACTGGATTCAACCCAAGACACTTCGGGACACTGAGAAAATGCATAAATTCTCGAAAACGCAGAAATTTCATTTCTTGCTAAAAAATATAATGCGTGTTGGATGAAAAAATTGGGTTGATTCAGAAATCATGGCAATAAATACCGGTACGTCACAAACTTTATTTTGGGAATATTCACGTATTTTTCTTACCAGTTTTGTTTTACGCAAGTCAGATGTGCTTGTCGAAATTTACTATCCTTGGAGCATCGATGACAACACTATTATTGGCGTTAATAAATTATTTTAGAAAGAGGCACAGAAACTCAAAAAAATACATTGAATTTAAGACCGAATTGAACGAAATATATCGAAGAGCCTGAATAAACCTAATTGACAGGAATAAAATTGACAACAAGAAAATGTAGGCAACAAGGCAATCGCTCTTAATTTTCACAGAAATTACAAGAAAGAATCGCGTAATTTTTTTTCTTCTAAAATATCGAGAAATCAAGGTTGGAAAATTGAAATGCAAATGTAGTTAAGTTCGGACAGGTTCTTAGGGGCGCAAGCACAGGGATCCTCGCGAGCCGGCGAACACGTGGGAAGGGTTTTTCGTCGTGGATGGTGGACGAGAGCTGCGTGTACAGCATAGCCGAAGCTGAAACGTGAAAACGACGACCAGAGGAGGGTGAAGGGGAGAGTGGTGCGAGAAGGGTGAGAAGTTTAGTGGATGAAGGGGTACAGTAAAGGGGGATGAAAATGGGGTGACCAAAACGAAGAGTCAGCGGGGGGCGTTTACCGGGGGCGGGTCGCAGTTTTTGTCGTCTTGGTGCGCATGCGGGACATTCTTTTATGGTAGTCCAAAGGCAACCCCACCAGTCACATAACGACCCCTTTTCTTCCTTCCACCCTCGCTGAGACTTTCTTAAAGGCTTCTTAGGGCAAGTTTTGTCCTGTCTTTGGGGGGAATTGAGGGGTGTACGTGCGAAGGAGCCCCCTTCCCCTGGATTTACCCGCGTGCCAAATTGATGCCTGAAAAACGGAAGGGATGGAACGAGGGGATAGAAAGCGGGGGGGTACGTTTGTTCGGTCCTCATGAAATGAAACACCGATGGTGGTGGTGTTGGTGGTTGTGGTAGAAGTTCGTGGTAGTGATGTCGTTCCACCGGGGTTGACCGAGAGATTCACACGCACATCTAAGACGATCCCAATTTTCACAATTACTTTGCCTCTCCTACATGTTAGATAGTCTTTCGCAAACCCGTTGATATTATTTCCTTCGATTGCGATACATTGCTGAAACGCAACATTTTTGTTCGTACACGGAGAGAAAATAACATCAAAAATTACTATGGCATCAGAGTACCCTGGTACCATATCGACCCTCTGAGGGTTTTCAGCAAAA
>JABSMR010065781.1:0-13723 GCA_018902295.1 Dusona sp. PSUC_FEM 10030013 | reverse complement strand
CAGCATGATAATCCGTTTTTGACAAAAATTTAACGGTTATATTGGGAAGGTTATTCGGGTTGGATGCCCATTCGTATAATCCGTGTGGAGTGATTATTTGTTGATCGATTTGCCATTGCGGACTAGCTCGTGCAGCCATCCTCTTTATAGTCCCGCCAACACCATCACAAGGACCTTTACCATGTGCAGTAGCGAAAAAATGCCATTCGGCTCAAATGAATTTGAGTGGAACCAAAAATTAGAAGATTTAAAAGGGGCTGACTTCGTATGGAATACCCAATAATATATTTGAAGAAATTAATCGCGATATTTTTTAAAATACCGTACCCGACAGGCGTATCGAGATAAAAATTTAAAAAAAATCAGGCTTGTTGCTTTTAGTGAGTTCTAATAGAGAACATCCTTAATTTTTTTCTATTTCTTAAGGTTATGTTCAATTTACTGCTTATAACTGTTCTATATCTGTGTATAGTGCCCTATCCCAGTGTGGTTATGATGATTATTATTATTATTGAATAATATTTGATAAACATCAAATTTGTACTTACTGAATATTGATAATCTTTGATTTACTGTAATTCTTTGTTCCTGCAAGCCGTTGGTGTTGTTTTTTTGCACTATACGATAAATTAACATTTTTTATAACACACTCCATGCCCATTTTAATTTACTCGTTTAATGTCAGTCACTTTTTTGTGGACTTCCAATTGAAATCGCGCGATTATACCCGCGTCGAATCGAATGGGCTCTTGTTAGTAGAATTGGTTGAAGAATAATTTAACTCGCGATCATTTTAGGCGTCGCTCGGCGTTGCTCGAGATAGATTTTCTCGATGATACATCGAATGATTTTTAACCTCGTATCTTTGTGAATTTTTGTAGTGATTCCCATCTCCCAATTTTCGAAACACATTATCGCAGAATTTCACAACTTTGCTGATCATATTTATGATTTCAGGTTTATGACGATATGACGTCGACGAGAGAAAACCGGTTTTCCAATCGTTCTGCGATAAATTGAATTTTATTCTTTCACGTAGAAAAAATGATATGAAAATCGCCGCTGGCATACCGGAAGTTATCTCATCTCACTCGTTCACGTACGCGATACGATATATGAAATGTATTTTAATTTATCATCACGAAATGCGGCAACAAATATAAGAGCCGATTAATCGGCTGCACATCCTTGAATTTCGATGAACATATCCGCCAAAATTGTGGTTCTGCTCTCTTCTCCTCGCCCTTCCTTGTTTATCATCGTTCGTACAGATAATCCTCGTCTGAAAACACAAACGCAATGTCTTTGTGAGTTGTACTGCAATTTTCATTTATTCAGGTTTAATATCGTACAGTAATTATTTTCAGAATATTTTTCCCTTACAAAAGTATATACGCTGTGTAAACGGTATAGTGTTGAAAAAAATCAAATGGAGGAAAAAAGAATTGCGTGGAAATGCACAAAGAGGACCTCGAAAAAGCTCCAATTATCGGTTCCTTTGATTATGAATGAGAAAAAAAGCGTTGACCCAAAGTGATCTCAACGCTGTGTTAATTGGTCGCGAATGTGAAAGAAAATCGAGCTCGGAGGTCGCTTCTCTTTCGTTTGAACAGCCCTCAAGTAGCAATTGAATTGCGATACTTTTTTATTTCTCTTCTATTTCATTTCTGGTGCAAAGACAAAATGTTGTAGTATGTCTTTATTTTTTCTCTACAGAGCAATTATCTTAGTCGTGATATTGCATTGATGAGGAAAATGGAAGATCGCGTTTGCACCCTGTTTGTCGTCATCAAGTACTGTGTAACGTTCTTGTCACGGATCGTTTCCTTTACAACACACTTGGCGTCTCGCCACGGGAGAGTGACGATAAAACAAGTCTTACCGCTCGCTGCGAACTCGTTATGTATGGACCACCCTCTGATCCCTGTTCTTGTCGGGTATTATTCACTCGACGATGTTGTGGAAACGTGTCACTTCTGTTAACCAAACGTCCACAATGCTTGCGAAAGACCAGCGACCGATTTGGAACTATTTATATTTTCACATATTTACATATAAACTGTTGAATGTACCTGGCAACTTTGTCAAATCGAAAACCCGAAATGTATTAAATAAGTTGTAAGTGTCGAGCTTGAAATACCAAATTAATTTGTTTTTGAACTTTATGAAGTTTTGAACTTTTTAATTTGTTTCCATGTGCACGGAACTTCTTAACTTTTTTGTCCATTTTCGTGGCGAATTGTACTTTTGAAAATGTTTTCGGATGTCGAGTTTCTTCGGCATTTTTTACAGTTTCCACGATATTTTTTGTTATTTTTTTTATCTTCCAGTCGTTATTCACCAAATTGCGATGTTTTGCTTACAAAAAGTTCGACTATGAAAATACTCACGACAAAGGTGATTGCATGCACGAAGAGAATTTTACACGAAAAATTACTATTTTTTTATTGTAGCGTAGAATTACATCGGAACAATGAAGATCATCGATACAAGCAATGTGAAGAAATGATATAATTCAATGAAATTTTACAGTGAAATACCCATAAATTACACTAAATACACAAAACACAGTAAATCTTCTTCACATTCGTCACACACGTCACAGCGACGAGATAGTCCCATCCCACTGTAAAAAGAGTAATTTTTCGTACACAATTTTCTCCCTGTGGCTGTAATGTTAAAATCATTAAAAGTTCATCAGCATGGAATACTGGAGGGAACCTCGTCTCGAGAATCCCTTCGGTATTTCATCCATTTATCACGGAGAATTTTAAATAAGAGACGTTAGTCAGAATTTGCGTGAATATATGTGTGAATAAATATATCTATGCACAGTTGGAAGATGTATGATGCACGAAGCTGCAATGGCGGAGTTTTCGACGACAAGCAAATGTTCGGACGCTATTCTCGAGGACAGCGAGACAAGCTGGTTTGACGATATATATAAATATATATCTAATACGAATTGATAAATATATATATGTTAATCACGCATGATATATGCACAGCTGATACCGACTGGGTGGCGTTTCATTCCACCCTATGCACGGAAAGACGTGTGCATTCACTAGCATTACATATAGCCGCAATATATATTATTCCCAGTTGAATATTTCGGTTGGGTACATACATTTTCTTGACGCACGAGGGAGTTTTCTTTACTACTCATCTTCCGAAAGCCTCTTGAAAAATCTCTGACAAAATCTCCCTTCCAATCCTCTATCTCATTTTTTCCTCATTTTATCACGTGTGCTCGAAATATTTGTGAATTTAAAATGAAGGATATAGTTAGTTGGACAAGTAACCTTTGCAAAAATATTTTTTAATATTGATATCATCGCTAATTTCAATTTTATATCGAAATTATTAGTTGTTTGTTTGTTATAGAGAATACGAAAGCTTTTAAAAAATCATTCACATGAAAGAAGGCGGGACAATAATCCATAAGTTTACCTCCCTATTTGGTCGTGAGGTTAAATTATTCCGTAACTTTATCACATATTTCAGTCTTTCCTATATTTTTATGCTAAACTTCGTATATCAGGTATCCTTAAATTTGGGATCTTACCCTCTTATATTACGTACGCATATTTGAAAGATTTATTGCCGCATTTTTTGCCCTAGACCCCTCGATTTTCGGCGGTTCTCTCGTTTATATATACTTTGTCATATAATTTATCCACCGGAGCTAGAAACTGCGTTCTTATTAATCGTCTTCGAAAGCCTCTTTTGATACATTCCAACTTCTTGCTAATTTCTTTTACTCTTGACACTTCTTTCCCACCCTTTCTTTACATACATATATATTTTTTTCATTCTACTAAATCGAGAAAACCGTTTTTCTCTTTTCCCATGCCGCCTTAAAACGCTTTATTCTTCATGACTCTTACTGCTCTCGAGCGTTCTACTTTTTTCTACTGCAAGACGCTGCAATATTTAAATTCACATAAATTTCAACGATTTATTTATTCAACAGCTTTATATGCACTCGAAAATATTTTCCCCACGGGCGCTCATGTTGTTCTACGAGCTATCTCCGCTATCACTGCCATCTCAACCTCTTTTCTCTCGTCTCCAGTTGTACAAAACAACCGGGAGGAAATTTTGAATATTCAACGATTTATATATTGCTGCTGTTTCGGAAATCCAACTCTTCGATTGTACACCAGGTTAAATTACATACGTAAACACTCCTATGCACCGTTTAATATTTCAATCCCTCACTGACTCCATAACGTACGAGTAAGAACATTGAATAATGTTTGCTTGTTACATAATTACGAGCATTGTAGGTCGGTTATATTGGCATTGATAATCAATGAGTATGCTCGCTGTATTCGTATGATTATTAATCGAAATATTCCTGATACTAACCGCTCCTGAATGTAGAATTTACTATTCACCGAATATAAACTAACCGAATCAACGAATTCGAATATAGCTCATTTGCCTCCAAAAGCGTTTCCATTATTTGTATAATTTTCATCAATTATCAATAGAAAATTAATTAATTTCGGTACTTCAAACATTCGTGGTACACTTAACTGTTAGTTATTGACATACTTCGATTTTTTCGATGTTCGGAGATCATGTCTACCCATTGTTTTAGTTTTAATTCCAAGCTATGAGTGTGCGATGATATACTTGATTTTTTGCGTATATTTGAGTTTTTGTGAGCCGACAATACGATATGTAGTTAGAATTTTGGAGATTCAAGTTAAATAGCGAATGCAAATTTAACGCTTTGCGATTAAATGCGATTATATAAGTTTATGGGACGTTATACATACGTGTATATATATAGTGCTTTACATCCACATAGATCTGGCGGAGCTCAGTTATGAGGTTTCGAGAGATCTGACCCCAACCAACCTCTCGTCGCGCTCATCCTACTATCTCGTCTTTCTCTCTCTCTCCCCCTCTCCCTGAGTCCTCTTGGAACAACCCCTCGTGTACACCAAGCTACCGAGTATCCTCTATCGATCGAACAATAACTCCATTCAGGAGGCAGCCGAGTGTTATCGTAACGAGCAAATAATCAAGCGATGATTCCTCGATAAGCCCACTACGGTCTCGTTCGTCATCGAGATACGCATCTACGTAAAGTGTACAAGATATCATACACGTGTACACATGTATTCCAACTCAAAGTCTATTAGACAATTTGCCAGATAATTAAGCCATTCTAATTTTAACCACACATTTATTTCGATTTTTCGTTCGATTGCCATTTAATTATATTTTCATAAATTATCCAATTGTCAACTTTGTTGAATTGTAATCAAAAAAATCTCCCACTCAATTTCATACTTAATTAAAACTCTTCTTAATTACTCGGAAGAATATTAAAAAGTTAAATAAAAGTTGACTCGTAGTTTTTTGTATATTGAACTTATGTAGGAAAATTATATCTTGAGTTAGAATTAATTTTATGACTAACGAGAGGGTGCAACATTAGATTTAATTTTTTTATTCGTTCAAAAGAAAAACATCGCTATTCGACTATCTTTTTGACGATGATAGAATCTCATAATCAAGCTATGATTTTGTTTCGTATCCTTCAACGTACTCAAGGAGATTGAAGATTTTTAAGATCGATTTACTTATACAAATGTACATCTGAAGTTTGTGGAGTAAACGGGGAGAACAAGAAATAACATTATTGGCAGTGACTCGAGGTCTTCTGACCGCAATTTTGTCAATTAGGATTGTAGGGACACTTTATCCTGTTGGTAACGAAGGTGAGAAGGTTGTCCGGGAAATATAGATCTCGAGACAGCCAGGGTTTTAGTCGTGTTTGACATTCCTAATTGAATCGACATGGCTATGTAACGACATATTTGGGAGTAAATTATGTCCGCGATAGTCTGTGGTTTATATATTTCAGGTCGAGTTGGAAAATGCATTTACGTATTTACATATATAATCTTGATAAATTGGATCAATTTAATTATTGGGATTGGCCCAAGTTCAAAATATCCCGGAAATATTTTTTGTCAAAGTCGATAAACCAATATATGTTTTATCCAACGTAGAATATAATGCGGTGAAAAAATGCCAAGCAAGGTATAAGGACAGTCTATATTTTGGACATTTCTCCTGGGCTATTCTGGACTTCATACAACTCGAAAATGTGACAAAGATTTGAAGATTGATATTTTTCATATGCTATATATATCGACAAATGATAACGATAATTGATAATTCAAACATTTCGATGGATGATCGATTGATAAAATGACAATGTGCATTGTTAAGTTTATAAAATATTATTTACAATATAATAGATTGCAATTGATCATGGAAATGATGATTCTTCGATAAAAACATTCAGTAGATTTATGACGCTGCATGCGTTTCTCGAGACAGGTTATTACAAATGGATTTCTCGCTCCCTACATTGGTTAACGACTGATTTACAGTCCGTTCGTGACAAAATGGGATAATACAGCAAGTTTTCGCATCGTCATACAAGAATAGACGAAATAGCTACTTATCTTTATGTAACCTAAATCCAAAGAGCATTTAGTCCAGGAGGGTCACACCTGAACTTATCTGATGCTCTCTGGTCTCAACGACCAAGGTTTTTCACCGTTCACAGTTGTGAGGTTCTCGCGAATAAGAGAATAAGTTGTAGTGCGGATGGATTCCAGAGATTGAGGAAATATGAAGAGGGAAGAAAGCTATCTATATATGTTTATACCAACATAAATTATTCTCAAAGTTCTGAGGTCTGTAAAATATACTGGTTATAAATCGTCGAAATAAAAAGAAGAGGATAACCAAGAATATTTTATTCAAAATTTGTAACTCCAAATGTTAAATTTGTCTGATTCCATTTTTGATAATTATTCGGAAGTGGGTCTCCACCTACAATCCTAGGTGGGGAAACACACGTAGAATAGATAGGTGGAGCTCCACTTCCGAATCATTACCCCATTTTTGGTACCTTGAATATTAATAATTGTTGTTTTAGTATACTGCTCGAAAAACCATTTCTTTGGTTTTAATTCTTGAATTTCGACGGAGGGAGAGTAAGGGAGAAATATTGTGGAGAGACCGAAGTTAGTGAAAAAAAAATTCTGTCTCTCAAACTGACTGGAACTTTTGGTAAACTTAAATTTCTCGTTCGTCCGACACAAACGTTGTTTGCTTTTCTCGTTTTATTAACCTTCAGTTATAACTATCAAACTTTTGACTGTCAGCATGGAAAAGATGATTTTTAAGGAAAATTCTAGCTCGCTGGCCAGACGTGACCAATGTTACTTCCAACTTTATTCTGCTGAAAACTCTTGCACGTGCTTACATTTTTACAGCTTGCCATTGTACACATATATTTTTTGATACGTAACAAAAACGTAAGTAGTTGAAACTTTAGACAACTTCAAAACTATATTTTACGCGATTGTATCGAGAAAATAAATAGAGAGTTGTTCTTCAACAAACGTGAGCAGACCATATTGATGGGTAGTCTGCGACGTTTCACGACCACGTGTATCAATATGTAAGCCAAGGTTGAATAGAAGAAGGAGCAACAGAGTGCGATAGAAAAAATAGATGAAACTTTATTTCGTTTTTTCGGTAGTAACTTTTCACGAGAACGTGAGTTTTGGCAGGAGCCATAAAATGCTGATATGTTTTCGATACTTTTCGGACTTAAGAATGGAGTGCGTATCAAATTTAAAATTTTTATTATTCCATATAAGTAATATTTTTTGCAATATTCCACTTTTCGCGATGCATTCACTTATTTTACGATAAAACTCTACAACGGTATTGGACGGATGAACATCATTCTTACGAGCTGATTTTACGATCGATCTCTGCAAAAATTGTGTTAAAACAAATTCCTTAATGTAACTTACGAATTTTTTAACGCAATGTTATACGTTACACTATTCAGATAACAAATTTTTTAGTATGGTCGCATTGAAGTACTATTTAAGTATTTCTTTATTTAATCGTTTTTATCCTCAGCTATCGAAAAGATAAGAGTTTTCCGATGCCGAATGTCGTACATGTATCAATTGCGTTTGCACAGCTGCCATATTTTAGGATATTTGAAACTCATAATATGACCTTGTGTACATAATTCCTATTTGATAAATAAACCATTATTCTCTTTTCCGTAGAGAGCAAAAGAACATTTACAACGGTATAGCAAACGAGTATCGAAATAAACTTTTAAACGAAACAGTATTAATTATTTTTTGATATTCTGAAATTTGCGGTTTGGGGAATGAATCCTTTTTAGTAAGTAAACTTTCTGATAATTGTCAACCATTATTATGGAAATTTTGGAAGATAATGTGTGTTTGTATTGTTTCTCATTACTAATGTCAATAATAGAACGGTACAATAATAATCCCGATGTGAACAAATGTAATTAACGTTGACAGTACGATCGAACTATTAATGTTGCAGAAAAAATGAATTAATCTCATTAAATACAAGAATAAAAGTCACGTTGATTTTTTGAAGAATACAAATTAATAAAATGATTTCGTCTACTGATATCCAAGAGTATTTCGTAAATATTTAACATTGTGGTTATTAGGTACTTGTTGTTTAATATACACGTGAGTTCAACATAATCTAGCGAGTATATTTAGCATGAGGGTGAATTGAAAAATGTTCTTTTTCATCATCGGTAATGAAATTCCGATCGTGAATCCCGATTCGCTCAGATAGGAAATTTCTCGCTCTCTATGTTTATCGACCACGTAATTTAAATGTTCCTGCACGTATTGACGTTACTCTCAGTGTTGCTGAAAATAAAATGATCGAACTCATCACTACGCATGAGGTTACTTCCATTACAATGCTGTTTTTCATTTTATTACGTGACTGAGCCATCACTTTCCTCTTGCTTTCGGATAGAGGGCGGACAGTACAGAATAGATTTTGATTTGTGAAAAATCGTGTGTGAAATATGTGATCAGGTATACCACTTTTCGTCATTAAAACGAATTCGAATTTCATGAGATCCATTTTTTTGATTTATAAATTATACAAAAATCATTAAAAAATTCATAACAACGCATTATCTTTCAAAATTGTTTCTGTAATAAGAAAAACGAGTTTACCATAAATATTTGTTTTTTGAGTAAGTTTTGTAGTTTTTATAAATTACATCAAATAATTTGACGCCTTCAATTTACCTTAATTTCATTTTTTGTCATCAGTCAAAACCGGTCTGACGATTTCGATTATGTTATGTGGAAAGTCAAAGTCGTAGCATCGTTCAAATAGACATTTGACAGAAGAGTCAGTTACGAGACTCTGAGTGCAAATTAAGAGCATTTTAAAGGAACTGTAGGAACTTCCCGTGCCGGATTTGATTCTCTTCATTTGTTGCCCAGATCGAGCATCCCCTCGCGTTCTGTTTTCATATGAACACGTGCCAAATGGTGGAATCGTACAAGAAAGGGTGAAACAAAGTACTTGCCCTCGGTCTATCCAGCAATCAGTCTCCTCCTCATTTCTGTTCGTGTTGTAATTTAGGTAGGGCACGTATTCGCCAACGTCAGTTTCTATCCGGTTGGCGAGCTCTCAAGAGTGTCGAGCTCGAGGTCGGAACGGCTAAGCGGTTTTTAATTACCAAGCTCGATTTTAATTGTAATTACGAGCGCCTAATAGGTTGCCGAGGCCAGCTTGCAACGAAGAGAGGTGGCCCGCAAGGGTATAATGGAGCCGCGTGTCTATCTTGGTACACCGCGAACTATTCATGCACGAGACACTCATATGTTGACCTACCTGCGAGAACTATCATTTAACTATTGCCAAGTCAGTAAAAGTTATTCTTAAAAAAAAAGCAGGCAAACTTTGAAGATTGACCTCATGTCCTTTAATGGCATGAAATGTCCTAAAATGAAACAAACCCAAAGAAAATGGAAACGAAACAAACCAAAAGAAAATCGAAACGAAACGAATTTCTCATTACGTTTTAATTGTTTAACTGCATACACCGATTCTCCATTTTACAATCGAGTCATTGTTGAAGGCGAAATTCACGTTACCCAAAATATTTATACCACTCAAGCTTCCCGTTCTACCCGTGTTCATCAAAACTGTTAGAATTCTCCGACAAGGTGAAACTCAATTCGCAGTACTCTAAAATTCAATTGAAACTCAAGCTACTCCCTACAGCAGCAATTTGAACTTTGCAAGTTACCTATGAGAGAAAAATCCAGGAGCCAAGTGCTTCGAAGATTTTCCAGACTGCGAAATCCATTTTCAAATTTAATCATGAATAGTTAAGTAATAATAGTTACTTTCGGTTTATTAATTTCGCTCTTGATATAAACATCATTATGTCAAATAATTCATATAATATATGAATCGATATGTTTCATTTTTGTAGAGTACTTTTTAGTAACAACAATAATAATTAGTATAAAATTAACCCATCAAACTTGTTATTAAACTATGAAAAATCGAGATGCTAATGTGCTAAGAAAAAGCTTTAAACAGGAACGATCGTTATTTCCATAAAGACGCTCCTTTTTATTGTATTGTTTTTCTTACAAATTTATTACACTACGTTGATGATATCCGTAGCAATAAAATGAGGTTTTATAATTTTTAATTCGTTTGAATTCAAGTGCTTCGTGACAAAACGTTTTTTGTTTATTGTTATATAAATTTTACAGTTTTCATTATGCTGTCAACGGTAAAGAAGGGCTAAAGTTAGAAATTGCTTATTCTCGTCGGGACAACAAAATATTTGAGATCGATGATTCATTCCACTGTGAGGCTGAAAGTACCCATCTGTATACAGAGTGTTCCGTTATAATCTTGCCATGTAAATTATTCCTGAGGTATGCGTTCTTTCAAAAAAATATTTCGCATAAAGTTCATACCGTTTTGAGGTAGAAAAATTATTATGCGGATAGTGGTTGTCTGGATGGAGAAGCCTCTGAGATTTTATAGTGATATTCAGTTTTTTGACCCTTCGCGTACCAAGCCAGATACAAAAAGGTTAATAATTTTGTATTCTATTGAGCTGCGTTTGAAATATGTAAATTATATTTTGAATTGTTAAATGTACATTTTATGAAACCAAACCTTTTTTTTCAGGATTGAGCAGTCTGTATAATAAGGAATACATCTTTCAATTTCCAGTGGCTATTAAATTTATTAACCCTAGACTCCCACAACGGGTTCGAAAACAATCCCAATTTTTTTAGTAAAAACTTTTTTTTCGCATCGTTTCGAAACTTGTTTTCGTCTTATAGTGTTTTCATCAGTAAATATTTACCAAATGCAACTTTACCCCATTCTCTTCGTTATGAAAAAACGAAGAGAATGGTGTATAATTAAACTTTATTACCGCATACGAGGAACATATTGTGCTAAAGAGAAGATGGGGCTCGTTTTCGACCCCATTTGGTAGGGTTTACCTTCGGATGAATAGATTGCAGGAGTTTAGGGTTGAAATCTAGTACGTAGGAATAATTTAGAAATGCGAAAAAGTATCAATTTTCTTGCAGATGATTTCAGTGCTATTCTTACAAAATTTAAATTGTTTCTCCAGTTTCGAGTTTTTTTTTTACCCGAAAGCATGTCCCCATAAATGACTGTAATTGTTTGACCAAAAATATTCGTTCAATTATAAGTTTACGACACATAGAATGAAACATATTACAGCGCCTGCATGTTTAATTTCTTTCACATGCTTCATAATTCATGCTATAGATCGAACTATAAAAAAAGAGTATGTCGTTTTTCTTCATATCGGAGTGAAAGTTTGTAATGGAACACCCTGTTTATTTTGTATGCACTAATATCGGAAGGAGAAAACGAATGGGACAATCGAGGCGGTCAATCAATTCGCATCATGTGCAACAAGCCGACCTCGTACGAGCTCAATTTCTATCCTCGTTGCGTCTCGTTGCTCCTCTCGACGGTCGATTGGACCGACCAGGGCCGACTCGATAGATTAATTTTCAACGCTATTCGCCGATTAAACTCGCTGCTTCGGCTCACTCCCGTTCCATACGGCCTTATATTTCATATTTCCTCAAAAACTTCCGATGTTTATTATTCTCTTCTCTTACACTCAATCTCTCGTTTATGAAAACACACCTTTCCAACGATTCTTACACGTTTTTAATTGCCCTTGAGTAATTGAGTTTTAGTAATGGCAATTAAATGTTTAACACCTCGATGTAAGACAAACGGAATGCGAACTATCGGGTTGAGAAGTAAATACAGTAATCACTGTTGAATCATGAGACTAAACAATAATTGAATAACCGCGACAATTCCAGTTCCTACCGAATCATGTATAACTTCCGTTCTTTGTCCGTACAGGCAATCGGAAGTTAAAAATCGTTAAAGACTGATTACGCGCTAAATTGGTCGGAATCAATGAAATCAGATTTGTATAACTGATTTTTCGATATTGTTGCTTGCGATGATTCTGGTCCGAAAGTTGAGCAATAAAAATAAAATTGGACCAATAAATACTTCTATTTGCTTGCGATTACCGATCCGATATAATCCATAATGTTTATAAAAATAATTCTGGAATAAAGATACTGCAAGAAATTTGTGAATCGATGAAGAAAAATGAGTTGGCTCGGGATTGCTCAGTTCTCTTATGAATCGTCGTTTCTCTTGAGCTTTGTCGGAATATTCCGGCAGTGATAACCCAATTATGGATTCGGAAGTAGCAACAGGCGACACTCAAATTGTACAGCAGATAAGAAAAAAAGCCAAACAGTTTGTTGTTTTTTTTTATTGAGACATTTATAGGCCTATTAAGGCGAAACTGGAACGGTTTGCTCGATGGTTAAGGGGCCTTCTTTTTTTCATATTTGATGAAGCACGTACTTGCCCTTTTCCACTCTATATTTCTTTCACGACATCTCACGGATAATAGATTCACCGATCTTTCGATGTAACGTTTTCCCAGGTCAGTACATCCCTTGAGGGTGTCGTTAACTCGGTGAAGCATCGAAGGAAGGTCAAAGATGTGCTCCTCGAAATGCTTGTCATACCCTCGCGGTTGGTCAGAGATCGAACGATCGAGGTTCGAAGTATCCTTCCATCGGAGATACAACGGGCGGGATCAAAACCCTCAAGATTTATAGATCATATCGCTTGTTCAATGTACAAAAATTTGTTGGTACAAAGATTTTAATAAGACAGCAGAAAAAATGAATAATTTGTGTAAGTATGATGATATTTCATGACAGAAAAAAGCACAAACAAGAGAAGTGAAATAGGATCTCTGGGTCTCGTACGATACCTCGTTATATTTCACCCCAATAGAAGTCTCTGTTATCGGATGATCACGTGAGTTTTTTTCCAAATGTCCCTCTACTTTTTCACCCTCTCTTTTTCTCACCCTCTTTATTGACGGGTGCGAGAATAATAGATTGTTTTATCACTCGATCGATCAATCAAACCGGTCCAACACCCTTCCATTATCCATTTATGTACAATGCATATATACGTATAAAAATGAAGAGCTTGCTATGAAAAGGGCATTTCAAGTACCTGCTGGTCTACATTCTTCCCTGCCCTTAGGTATTAAAGCATAATTCTTCCGCTTACTTTCTCCCTACCTGTTCGAAAACACCCCGTATCTTTCATCGATGCAGTCCGACCACTAATTCGGTCGGAACTATTCCCTGTTCTAGATTCTTCTATGTCAGGCATTTTTTTTTCTCCAAATATTTTCCGGTCAATTTCGATAGACTTTTTTGCCGTTCTT
>JABSMR010065670.1:0-22136 GCA_018902295.1 Dusona sp. PSUC_FEM 10030013 | reverse complement strand
AATTTGGTAACGAATATTTATTTTTACCTAAAACATATATTGCTTAATGCTTTCTCTATACACAGAGAATAAATATACCATGTAAATATCCAACAGACTTTAACATACCAAGCAAATAGAACCATTCGTTTTAACTGCAGATAAAATAATCTAATGCATGTAATCCCAACACATTTTTTACTATTTGCATCGTAGGATAGGTAACCCAATGGATGAATCGAATTAGCAAGGCAGATATTTAGCGATATTATGTAGGAGCGCAAAATTTTGTAGTGCCTAAGTGTGTATAGCGCGAATATAGAAGCGCGTGTGTATGAGCGAACGCAGCGCCACTTATCAGCAAAAAAATGCGTGCTCGACAGTCTTTCGGTGGTCACCGTATGCAAAGGGCATTGGTCGTATTGTTCATTTCCAATTATCGCAAAAGTTGAATTATTTCCGTAGATTTTATGTATAACGTTGTTCTGTTCTTTTTATCTCTTTTGATCCCGTTAAATAAAAAACCCTAAAACAAAACGTATTTTGAAAAACCCACAATTATGAAGTTTGAGATTGTTACTATGTCATAATATACAGTCTGATACTACAAAATAAAATTTACTCTGTCACGAAATACACATTCTGATGACACAATGTGAAAATTTACTATGTCAAAATGTACCTTCTAACTCTATAATGACAAAATTTACCTCGAGTATAACGATTTTTGACTATGGTCAAAGAGAGAAATGCTGATGGAACTTGTAACGAAGTATGGTGTGGTTCAAATAGCCCTATTGGACTACTATGCCTGGATTTCTCTGGATTTCTAATACTATTTGTTTAAAGTTCCGTTCTTGTTTTCGCCGTGTAGTCTTGCAGAATACTTATTAAAAATATAGCTATTTTGGACTCATACGTGAAAAAAAAAACAGTTTGAAAACCTCTACCATACGTTTTACCGCATGGCGAAAACTGAGAGTACTTGATCATCTTGTCGGTATTTTTTTTCCGAATAGTGATAGGAATTGCTCGCATTAATAGCCGAGGACAGGAAGAGTATGGTACACCACACTTTTGAGTTTGCATGCTTGCATCGTTTTCGGGGTTTCCTCGGAGACGATAAATTCAACCTTAGCCTTATTCAACCCCAAAAGCCTTGGTATTGCGAACGACCTTTTTCTCTGGAAGGGTTGTGCAATCTCGAGACTGCAACCCCTCGAGACATTCCTGTAGAACGGTGAGTCGCGGTTACTGGTAAGTGTGCGAACGACCGAGCTTACCCAGAGTCTCCACAAATCCATGGGTATCGCGATACGCACACACATTCGCATAGACATATATATTTAGACACACACACACACACACATATGGATACATGAATGTATCTAGGCAATCTTGTACAGATATGCAGGAAGTCATTCTGGAAATAACCGCTTCGACCGTAAATACATTGACTGCATGGAGAAATGATATATGTATGGGGTAACCCATGGGATAAGAAACAAATTTAAGCTGCAAATTTAATTACTTGCATGAACATATAAATGTAATTCCATTTTCTTTGTACATGAGGCCCTGCTTTTACAATCAAAATGGTAATTGGTATTTCGATATAATCAGTGTTGAATTTTTTGTCCGGACTCCTTTATGTCATATATCGTGGAAATTCATTCCCAAAATTCTCTCGTTTGTAAGAGAATATTTGTCACTAAGTGAAAAAACTAATTGAAAATGATAAAATGTGAAATTAACGCAATAATGACAAATAGCCGGTGATGATATATTAATTAGTGGGGGGACAGCGTATTGTATCGTACAATAAGCATGGAAATAGCAAAGAGTACTCTACTTTCTAGCGGTAGTGGATTGGCTCGAATGTTTTGCGCTTGTCATTTCCATTTCTTCTGATCGACGCTCTAGATTAATTATCTTCAATTTCATAACTTATTAACGGGATGAAAGTGTTCCCTTCTAATTTTATGCTTAAAATACCGCGATTGTCAATGTCATTAAAAGAGATTTTGTGCCTCAAAATTTCACAATGTAATATCTTACGTAGGTCGATCCATATCAAGATCGGTTGAAATCACTGCCTGAGCTACTGCATGACTTCTAGTGTTCTTGGAGAGAAAGCCTTAAGGCTATCGCGTGGCTATGAGACAAACAATAACGCGACGCACAATAACTCTCGTAATATACGACGATCGAATTCAGTAGGTATAGCTATTGTCACCCCAGGAGTAGAGTAGATACTACTGCTAACACCCGGTGTTACTATTGTAACGTATACACAGCCCAGGTGCTATACATGATTATACTTAGAAACCTCCTCGAGCCGTGAAACCACAGTATTTCGTATCCTTGTTTTGTGTATGGCGTTTGAAAATGCACAGAGGAGGTGGGGATGAAAAACAGTTTTTATGAATGCTAGTTCAACTAATGTACTGGAAGTTTGGTAATCGGAAATGTTCTGTTCCACGATATACACCCTTCAATCTTGATTACTCCCAGCAAAAGATAAGTGGGGAAAAAGAACGAATTTTCCTACAAAGGACGCTCGAACAAGAAGAAGAAAAAATTAAAATACGGAATAAAAAGTAATTCTCTCATCCGTAGATGACAGACTTGATCGAATTTAAATTCCCATTATTTTGCCGGTATACACGATTCGCAATGGCGATCAACACACTCGTCGATTGAATTGAGTGAAAAATGAGGTAGTAAAAGAAAAAGAAGAAAAAGAACGAGGAGTGAAAAAGAAACTGGGAAGAGGGAATCGTTTTCATTTCCGGTAAATCGAGAAGGGCGTTTTATTTTTTTCCGAAATGACGCCTGCAAACGGAATAGTGTAATATCGAACGATCAGAATTGTTTTACGATTCTCTCCCTTACTTTATCTCGATTTATTGTTGTTCGTAAAACTTGATACTGGCCCGGACTCTTTTCTCCACCTATCACATTCAACCTCAGTCACGTTCCATACTTTGCCCTTCTTATTCTACTATCAAAAGAAGGTTTACTCACAGCTTTATGAAATGTATAACTTATACTTTGATCATTCTTACCACTTTCAACAATTCGTTTTCAAAACTTTTATTCAAAATAGTCCAATAGACAAAAAACTGTTGTCATCGCAATCAACATCCGCTAAATTTTTTTCCCTTATTCGGCTGCTTTTTTAATCATCGACATGCAGGGAAGCCCTAAATTACATATATATAGAGTATGAATAACAAGAGGCATGCAAATTGGTCGAAAGTCCAGCCCGAAGTTTGATAATTACCGAAGCACGAAGCTGCAATTAAAACATGTAAGATTGAAAGTGGTATAGCTTTAATAGTGAAGGACGCAGCTACAATGCAGAGAAGTTGGTGGCAGAAATTTGAAAGTGGTATGAGAACCAGGAAAGCTAGACCGACCGGATATTACGTGAGATAAAAATCAAATTAACTTCGCGCCGTCGGGCCCGAAACCGCGAACGATCCTAGCGCATCGCGTTGGTTCAACGGGTGCGGCTCCTCCCGAGTTCTCCCGCAGGACAGCATTTTCGGCTGTGGATATATAGCTTGACATAAGCGAGTGCTTTCCTGCTTCTCGTATGGCTCGAGGTCAGAGAGAGAGAGAAACAGAGAGAGAGAGAGAGAGAGAGAGAGAGAGAGAGAGAGAGAGAGAGAGAGATGTCCTGATGGAGCTTCCCGTTACAATTCGTTGGGAATTGCAATTTCGTCCTTCCTCGCCTCTGCAGAAGATTGCAATTTTCGGCTGCTAGCTTGCCGCATTTGCAAGAGTCACCTCGACCTACCCTTTTTATCCAAAAAAGCTTTTACCTTTCCAGCAATAAAAACCCAACGTTATCCAGATTGTTTTTCTCTTCGTCAACACGGATAATCATGTCTATTTATTTTATGATCATTGGTAAACATGCTTCACGTTTTTTTCATAACATTTATATTAATTTATTTGAAATTAATTAACTTTTATTAATTTATTTGAAAACTAGTCAAAAGCAAACATTTATAGAATTCCTCTATTTTGCGAAATAAATGGAATAATCCAGTTCCATCTTTTCACAAAAGCAGAAATTAATTAAATTTTTGCTTTTTACGATTTTTTGTAATTTTACCTCAATTTATTATAACCGGACGTAAAGTTACAACCAAAAATGTCAAAAACAAATTTCTGTGTCGTACAGAAAAGAGTACAAAATTCGACGGAAAATTATGCGAGTGTACAAAAATTTCACACGTCACACTCACATAAATTTTTGTACGGACACATAAATTTTCAACGAATGTCGTCCTCGACGTAATTTTGTATTAATCTGGACACACCTGAAGAGTGGATAACGTGTTAAAGTAAAAAAGATGGGTACTTTTTCAGAATTAGTCTGATTTGTTTAATAGAACAAGAAATACTTCATACTCCCATCTCCTGACTTTAAACAATGGAAATAAAACTTCTGCAAGCCTCTTTAAAAACACCAAGCGAGTGTTATTTTTAAAAAATCGAAGTATTCATTCTCGTGTTTACATATATAACAATAAAAAAAAACCAGAAATTTGACCATTGCCCTTCCATGCATGAAACAACGATCGTTAATCAAACAGATATTCACGTGAAATTGTTTTATGATTTATTTCGGTAATTCAAAAAAAAAAGCAAATTCTCAATGTCAAAAATGTTTTCTACCAATTTTATAAAGGCTCGAAAATTGTGTAATATTTGTAAATTGAAAAGCACCAGTAAGGTTGATCTTAGTATTTTTAATTTATTCCTCTTGCGTCGGAATGTTTCTTTTAGAATTCACTGATTTTTCAATTTTTTCTTCTTTTTCCCAATCAAAGATTTTACAGATACTCCAAATTATATTTGTGCATCAATTACATTCATCCCCGCTGTCATAGTGAACGATTATATTTATTCTAATGGCTATTATTAAACGAGGACAATGTTTTATATTCGTACGTATCTTTGTATGTTTCAGGTGAGTTAAAGCATTACCACATTTACGCTGCAAACAATAGTAAAAAGAGTTGGAGTATCATTCTGGTAAGAATAAAAAATAAAAGCCATCATTTTTATTTTTTAGGATTTTTTATTTTTATTATCATATATCATACAGTTGACACATTTATCCGAGTATACGAGGGCGTATGAATAGAAACATTTTGCAATACTGCAAATCTTTCTCTTCATAACATAATATCCTCCTGACAGTAACATTCGCAAATGTGTTCCGTGTGTCCCAATTGTGACATCATACGGAAACGATATACTTTCAGCATGAGTTGCATTTTGTTCCGCTCTTATTTCGGGAGGGCTGTTCAAATTTCAGAACAATACATCGCGATTGTCAACGTCATTGTACATACACTAATATTCTTGCATCGTTCGTAACTTGCGTATTGAATTAATAAATCATAATTCATAATATGAAAACCCGGTGGATATTACGGAGGAAAAATAATGATACGAATCTAAAACATGTTTTGTACAGTTTTAAGGGTCGTTATTAACCCTTGAGTAGCATAATAGATATTTCCAACCCTTGAGTAGCATAATAGATTTTTCCAACCCTTGACACGCACGCAATGTTTCAAAATGGAATGAAAGATTTGAGCAATGATTGTGGCACTCCTAATTATCGTTGAACTCATTTTTTTTTCCCAAATTACAGCTGTGATTCTTCATACTACGTTTCACTTCAAAACACTACGTTTGTTTTAGCGTATTTCATTTTTTGTCAAAAATATTCAGGTTTAAACGCAAAAAAGTGATTTTTCTGCACTTTTTCGTAAATTTTCTGTTTTTTTTTTTTTTCATTTGGAGATAGACATAAAGTTTTAAGGTTGTGTAGTTCGAAGTCTGCACTTCCTTGAAATGTTGAAATGATAGCAATGGTTTTTAGTTTATTTCAAATCATCGATTTTAGTTGAGTTATATAAGGTTTTTAATAATGAAAGGAAAATGAGTGCCATAACGGCATAAAACAATGTAAACATTTTTTTTTTCTGACAAACAACCGTTCATTCGAGAAATTACAGAAAAATCAGAGAAAGCAAAAAGAACACTGAGATAAATGTCAGCACAGGAAAATGTCTTCTCTCGCGAAATATTTTTATTTTTGCATAACAAAACTTTAATATAAAGAGCACTAAAGTTTTATGATCGTTACTTCACATATCGGACAATATGATACAGAAAAAGAAAACTTTTGCTAATATCGAAAACTTCACGGTTCCGGCACACTGTTCCAATTTGGAATAAAATTTTCAAATGATTTGTTCCTAAAAATACCGGCCGGTGAATATTGTTTCACAAAATGGTGCCTAACGATTCAGAGGTCTTTTAAAGCGAGTAGAAGAACTCCACGCGCGCTCGACTTTGTTGCAATGTTTACCAACAACATTTTGGTCGTTCCAATTTAGGTCAGTGTGCAAGGGTTTTTTAATTACTTAATTCCAAATTCTTCGACTGTTAAATTAATACAGAACAAAAGATATTTTAAGGAAATAGTCCCGAAATTTTTCTTAGATATTACGTAAATATGACAACAATATAAAACCAGTTACACAATAATACGACTAGGATTAAGAACACGAAACAAACATTTTCCTAGTCCAACACAAATCACCCACTGTTCCTTATATTTGTAGGAGGAAGAAGCGAACAAGTATGCAGGGGTTTGGAAAAACTGCGTAGCTGTCGCACAATAGATTTTCATAATCCCTCAAGGGGTTGTGCGAGAGCTTTCGAGGAGCTTTAGATAGCGAAAAAATAACAATTTGCCCGCATGCATAAGAACCTGCGCGCAAGGTGTACACCCTTATGGTTTAGGCTTGGTGAAACTACACTATGACCAAGTTTTTTTTCTCTCAACGGTGGCTGCGGATGGCAGGGAACGTGTTTGGCATACATGTGCTAGTGTGCACGGGAGTGCGCACCGCTTTGACATGCGTGCATATACCGGTTGGATGAATATCGTTCCCTGGGCGGTTTAACTCGAGGAAACATATGACCGAGTATAAAACTCAGCGAAGTCCGCAAAGGCCAGTTTCCACCCGCTCCAGGCTTTTATTTAAACTGCAGGGCCAAATTGGATGTGCGTTGCAGATGTAAACGTAGGTGCTAGTAAAATCGTACACGAACACAAAGGTGCATTAGGGAGTCTAACAGGCGATATCCTGTAGGGTTTTGAAGGAAGGAGATGAACGTTGGAGTATCGAATATATTACTTGGGAGTGGAGGAAGTGATATACCGAAAAAACGTAAACAACCGGCTAAAATGTCAGAGCAATGAAAATATATTCGCCAGAAGTATATTATCACTACTGATATCGGGCGTGATATTGATATGATGGCGAGCATATGTGAGGGTCCAAAAGGAAAGAAATATTTCGTGAAGAGGGTTGAATTTCATCATTCGATTGTCAAGACTGTCACCTACAAAAAAAAACGTTATCGAAAAGGGTTTCTTATGTGGAATAAAAAGATTGTATCGATTCTTCCTCAATGGACGTACGATGACAACCCATTGAAAAGAAATGTGAAATATGGCCCTTGTAATTTCCGAAGAACCCAGTGGAGATATACTTTGACAGAATTTTTATTGAAAACTAAAATTAAAAATTACCCTCGTAAAAAAAAATTAGTCTCGACGTGGCGTCGCGCCGAGAGTTACGGCTAGGGTTCGGCTCGGACGTTTCCGAGACTGTTCTAAACTGCTTTCGAGAGTTTTGCAGAGATTTTGAGACTAATTTTTTTTTGCACGCGTAGGTCACTTAATGTCGTCTTTGTAGCATATCAGAAGGAGGACTTAAGCGCAGGCAAAACGAGCATAAGCCCAGGCAAATTCTTTTGGATGTTTTCAATAAATTTATAGATATACAGACCAGTATATTTTGTATTCATTCGAAAATATTTCTCGCGTCCAACATGTTTTGGACTATAACAAAATCGTATACTGCAGAAGCAAATATTTAACGAGAAAATATCTCCGTTTATACTTTATATGTACTGGCAAACTTTTGTCGGACAATTATTAAATTTTCTAAATCTACAAACGCGACAGAGTCTTGTATTATGTACCAGTGATAAAACTCAAGTCTTTGATCGTGTCTTCCTTAAATGAACATGAAAAAGGTCTCAGAATGGGACTGTAAATTTGTTTCCAGATAATATGAGTGCAATATTATTTTCTTATGGTGTACGAAAAGTTGTAAGATCCTGGAAAAATGTGCGATGTCCATTAAAATTAGTTATCTAAAAGGACATTTTTGCAAGCGAACAAAGTTTAAAAACCCATTGACCTATTTGAATATTCTAGAACAAAGAACACGTTTCTATTTCTTGGAAACCACGATTTTCGATCTACGTGTCCAGTTCTTTTTTGCGCTACTTTTGATCGTTTTATACTGCGGCATACCCACGAAAAGAACCAATCTGTAATGGTAAAAAAATTATGGTGATAACGAAGAAAAACGTCTATATTTGTGGAACAGCCTGCAGCGAGCACGTTTCAGTGGAAAAACCGAGAGAAGGATTCAGGATTTGCCACAGAACCGAAGATGATAGACATTGGCTTAAGTCCAAAGTTCACCGGACGTTCCCAGCGAATCGCTGGTATACCAATGATCCTCGGATATCCCGAATTTATATCCCCAGACAGAATAATCTATATATTTTCTCGTTGGAGAAAGAAAAGACGGAAGTAATAGATAAAAAGAGAAAAAAGACGACAGGGACTTTTCTCTGTGTAGGGGTCGATGAAGACTATAGATCAATCAGTTGTTTGCTTGACCATGGTAAAAAATATATGTATTACATAAACTTGAGATCATCATCTGAATATTTTAGGATCTGACCCCAATCAATTTTGCGATATCTGCTTAACGTTGTCTCTGATGGAAGATAATTTTCGCTTGTCCCAAGCTCAGACAGGAGTGTACATACTTAACGATATATACAACTTTATGCCTCGTGTGAGTAAGTTTCCTCAATCGTGATTAAACGAACAGACTAGCACCCGGACGCAGGTATCATTAATCTGGATTACTTAGCGTGAGCGTTTCATCGGGCAGTTAGCTCAACACCGGCATAGCTTTCTCTGCATAACTCAGTAACTCGTCCGATATATAGCATGACGCAGTACGACCTTATTCCTGAAAAGCCTAGACCTCCCTTTACCTTGAACTATTCGACTCTTCTTGCGCGAGTATAGATGTCGTACATGATGAGATGTAAGAAAATGCCTATAGTTAGGTGTCCATCGCGTGATTCCTCCTAGAGAGTTCAATCTGTCCTTCAACTTTTTGTAGTCAAAGTCTGAACGTGACTGCATGGTAAGATGTCTCTCGCAAACTTTTGACAGAATTCTCACCACCGGAAATGGTGAGATTTTTTTTCAAAATAAGGTTCTTGAGTGCGGGGCTGTCACGAATGAAGTAGGAGCGTCTGAACTTTCATTTATCACACTAACGAAATGAAGCGCAACTTTAAAAAAAGATAAAGTTTCGGGCGCAATGCTGAGATGATACGGGTCCTGAGTTGGATGATTTGACTAACTAACACCCTAACTCACCAGATTAGCGCCATTCTTGCAAGCAAACGAGTCATTTCTGAAATAAAGTAGATTCCTAACTTATTCATGACCCCAGTCAAGATGGCTCGGCAAAGCGAGTCACTTCACTTTAGTCCCTGAATAAACATAAAAATGTTGGTTCTGCAGAAGTGTTGCAGGGATTATTTTGCCTGCATTTCTTTCATAGTATCATAAAGTGAATGAAGACTACATCCAACATCGAATTTTCCAGTCTGACTATGGTTTCAAGTAAACAAATATTTTGTTTTTTCTTTTCTTTCTCTTAAATTCGATTCTACTTTTGCATTGCGAAGCAAAACGGACACAGTTCCACGGTCATGGTGTTATCTCACAGTGCAATCATCGCCGAACATACACGTAGACCTGGTGCGTCGACGTAACTGTTTGAATAGATACAATTTTGAGTTTAAGTTAGAAGGGCATTGTAGATCTACGAGCCATCGTGGCTACTCCGTATGGTCTTCGTACGGGATTAACTTTATCCGGGACTTTTTGGTACGTTCTAAATTAACCGATAAATTGCTGGACGAGCATAATGCTGCACATGAAGCTCCCCGAGTAACTCTACGACAACCGGATGTTGCAGTCGGCTGGATATGTGTTTTATTTACCGCGGGCTAAACTGTTTTAATCCACTAGTAAAACTTAACCTGTGTTGTAAAGAGAAAGCCAAGGGCTTGAGTCTCATGTCCACTCCACCTCTATTTTCATTCTGTCTCCTACTATAACTTGTGCTTCCTACAGTTTTCCTGCTACTCTGGGTTTCGTCAGATCTTTTAGACGCCCACATTTCCAAGTAAATGGAATGGGCACAACCGAGAATTCCAAAAGGTTACTAGATTGTTTGTGAACACGAGCAGCTCCTGGGTGGAACAAGATCGCCACGACAAGTTCAAAAAATATTCGTGTGTTCAAGAGACAATAGACAAGGGGGCTAGAGAGAGAGCGAGAGAGAGAGAGGAGGAAGAGCAGATCCGGAACTTCCTGAGTCACAATTTATAACCGAGAAACTGTCCTACTATGTGCACAGTGTCCAACTGTACATTCGAGAATTAATGGGCGAAAGTATTAAAGCTGCATTCCGATGCAATGGACATCCTTTATGAGAATCTCCCCGTTCTATGTACATAAAAATATATGTACCACTATATGCAAAGTCGTATTATATAACGATTGTATATAAATATGATTTATTCGATGCGCTTTATTCATTCAATTTAGTCTTAATATGACTTATGAAACTATTTCGCAGATTCTCTTCATTATACGAACGTCCCCCGGCTACACTGTTGGTATCAGAATTAATTCCAATCAACGTAGTGGTCGAAAAAATCACTGAAAGTTTTGATATCACACGCGGTTTTATTTGGGTTGAAGTGTAAACCGACGCAGTGCTCGAACAATACGGATGTACAGTGTGTAGACCACCATTTTAGCGTGCTAAATTAGTAGCACTTTGGTCCCGAAATCGGTATGTACATCACATCGTACTCGAATGAAAGGAAACCGAGAAACTCAAGAGAGCAGGATGTGTAAGGTATCAAAGCGTATTCTCTTCGCTCGAGTTAATTGTATAAATTTACAACGAATTAGCGCCGTCTCACTATGGTGGTGAACATTGCTGCTCGCTCGTATTCTATGCGAATGTGTAACATTTAAACTTGGATAGAACCCTCCCTCTTGCCTGACAAGGAAAACTTGTGGAGGGGTGGATCACACAAACACACCAACCCTCATAACGCTGCCAAACTCTCGTCGCATACATTACAACTTGTACTGTAATCTGAATCAGATAAGAATACTAATCACCGAAGAATATCTCTTCGACCAGGCCCTTAGAATTTCATTAAAAGCCATTTCAAATTAATTATTCCTTGTGCGTGTTTCAGTAAGTAGCGGGAAAACGAGAATGAAAAGAAATTTTTTCTTTGTTCTCACTGAGTGCCAACTTTAATTGAATAATTTTCATTTTCGAAATTTTGTAACAATTCCGTTAGAACTTAGAGATTTAATGAGATTCTCTAATTTAAGATTATAGCTGGCTCTTGCTCAAATGTGATATGTAAAAAAAGCTGATAAATCTGAATACTCAAAACGTCGTTCAATGAGGAAACGAAAACTACCATCATTTTCTGCTTCGTAATTTCGATTCCTTGAAACACAGCGTATCCTCGGAGGCTTTCAATAGTCTTCTATCTGACGGCCACGTAATTCGAGAACTAAAAAATGTCTGAACAGCCAAACGTGATGGTGGAAATGTCTTGGACCTTCAAGGCACGAGAGTGCCGTAGTATGGATGCCGTTGAACGTACAAGGAACAACTCTCGACGGAGAAGTAAAGAAAGAGGCAAGGTATATATATATATAGAAAGTAAGAAAGGCAGAGATGAAAAGTGAGGCAAAGAATGAAGAAGAAAAAAATACAGAGGTTTCGCGAGCGAGTAAGCACTAGAGAAGCTTGGCTGGGGTTCGTGGTTCAAGACGATCGAAGCCACTTAGCCAAGGGACGGCTGCTTCTTATGGTGCTCTCTTCCTCGTCATTGCGTTCTTTTGCTCCCTCGCTCTCAACTGTAGAGCGATTCCCAATCTTTCTTCCGAGAGGTCCTTACAGCGAGCATTTCCAGTGCAAGAGACGATGAAGAAGAATCGACACGTGCTGGATACATGATGAGACCACCTGCACAAATCACGATTCTCCACCGAGGTAATTCTTTTCGAGCGTGATTTAATCAAAACCAAGATATTATGCAGTCAAGACTCTCGCGATTTATCATAACGATTCCTATTAAAAGTACGTCTTGTGCAGTAAGTTTTTCAGTTGCGAATAGTCTTAAAAATACTCCCCTATTTTCTGGCTCGCTATGTTCTTTACAGGCTCCTCAAAAAATGGAATATCTTTAAATTCTATCCCGTGATGTACACGGGTTCGGTAGGAATTCACGTCACCCAAATAATTCGCGATCGATTGAAAATGCTTATGAACGTCACACAATTTTGATGATGAATGTCATCCCAAAATCTGCCAGAAACCAAACTTAAAGGTTCGCATGACCGAAATGTGGTATTCTCATGATAGAAACGATAGTAGCTCACACAAACCGTTTTTTTCCGACTACATGCTTCATTTACGACCGCTCATGCCAGATGTACACCATTGGCAGGCAAACTCATAGGGTAGCTTCATGGGTGAAAAGACCATGGCTGTGAGGCGTATCGCGTTTCCACAGGACTGAACGGGACCACCACGCCGTAATGCCAAAGCAACCGTAACGGAGCTCGGGTCGGAGGACCATGGTTGTGGGATCCATATGCGGCCTCCTACAGGTTCAGCAATGATGTAGGAACGTGGAAAGTGAAAAGCTCGGAACAGATACGAACAGGGGTAAGGGGTATAAAACCTGCCTCTTCCCATACAACATACTGTAGATAAATCCGGTAACGTGTTTCGCGTCTCGTCGTTAATGCGCGATAGGATTATACGCTTCGAGTGCAAAAGATTCGTTATTGTAGGTAGAACGGCTGGTGTAGCCGAGATAGCGTCTTTCGAAGCTTTAACGCAGTCACGTGCGATTCAACGACGTCCTTCTATGTCCACTTGTACCGCATTACTCCAACGAGTAATTGCACGAAATCCATTACTCACTGGCTACGTCGTACACACATTGATCTCTTTCCAAACTCTTCCAAATGGTTGCCCTGGTAAATTGGCAATTTTTCGATACGCTGGACCCGCAGATCACTTTAGGAGTCGTTTTCGTATCATTTTGTGTTAGGCCAATTTTCCACTGCAAGATAGTAGTTGTGAAGACGGATGGGAAAAGAGGTTAATCAACGGTTGAAACCTCGAGGTAACGGCGCAGTTAAAATCCACTCGCATGTTCAAAGATCTAATCTACTTTGCTACTTTTCCTGAAATCTTCGCTCATCTCGACTCCCTTATTGCTGAAGCCCAACTACCTATATTTGTAAGATATCATACAGATACTGAAAACCCTTTTGACTCAATCATGCTCGCCCGTCTGTCCGTTACAGAGTTACAACTTTTACAATTGTGAACATATTAAAAAGAAGTTTGGCATGCTAATTCATCTAATGAACTCACAACGGAACCTAACATAGAATCAATTTTTCAATATTTTTGTTGGAAAGGTGACATTGGAAAGAATGGTTCAACTTCTACTCAAACATAGTTTTCTTTTAACATTTGTTTACATAAATCATCCATTTTGACTACTATAAAATTTCCCTTTTAGCAGTCTATGTTCGCAATTATGTGATAAAAATCTGAAATTTTAGCAAAATACATCGCAAAACAAAATGAGCTTTCAATGAAAATAAAGTGCATTTCGTATATTTGCTCAGACCCTGTAGAACAAGTACGGAAACCTACTTGTACAAGGCCCAACTCACATGTGACCACTTTTTCGATACGTTAACCTAATGAAATCTTTTAGGGTCATAAAGAAAAAAGTATGAAACGAAGAATAGCGGGAAGACTAGGAATATTATATCGGATTCATCACTTTACGTTCATATCATTATCTTTGAGCTACCACATACCAACCGTCCTCGGTTTTTTCAACCTTTACCCGATCAAGTTTCTACAGTTTTGTATTCACGATTAAGGACATTTAATTAATTTGATTAAGGAAGTATTTGGTATTCATGATTAAGGACAGGAAAATGTTGATTTATTTTTTAAATCTAAAGAGATTCGCAAATTTTCGCCAGAGTTTGGTGAATACTTCATAGAGGATTATAGGGATAGGTCGGGTATGCTGCGGGATTTCGGCACTCCCCACCATCGTGCTCCGTTACCATATCGACATCCGCAGTGCTGCTGTTGGCTATGGTCCAATTTCTACTTCGAGCTCCCGCGTTCAGCCCGGGCTAGGTCGGAGGGTCGTTAGTCCACATTTTCACGGCGTCTTTATCGCACTCGTTCGGCAAATATGAAGGAATAGAAAGAGGAAGAAAGACGGAAAGAGGGAAAGAGAGGGGGAGGACAGAGGACGATGCACGCGATGCCCTTTCCCTTGACCGGCGGATTTTCGCCATCCTGGTATGTCCTATATAGGTATAAATCGTACAACACGGTTAACGCGGGGAAAAATTGAAAAATAAAATTGCTATTTCCATCGGCACATACTCGATACGATTATAAATGGCCCCTAGCGTATATATATTGTTTCTACAACTTCTACAGCTGTAGGAAAAGAAATATGTGCAATCTAATAAAGTAAATTTAACAATTTGTATTGCTATACTACTTGTACCGATCCTCCACGACTTTGATCAATGTATCGTGAAAAATTGGAAGCTCGAAAGATCCACGTACAAATGTGATAACAGTAATACAATGTTTCGTACAACGACGACACATGTGAATCTGGTGTAAAACGTATGAAACTAGGAGTCGCAAAGAAGTCTCGTCTCGAATCTCGGGCTCATATATCTCTGATCGTGTGTGTGAGCGTTTACGTGGAGAAAACTTCGAAATCCCTATTTCTTCCTACCCTTTCTTCTCTCTTGGTCTCGTCCTTTGCAACTTACCCACCGGTTACGTCCGCTTGCCAGGACCTCCTTTTCGCCATTCCTTATCGTTTGGAGAAGGGTTCGTTCAGCTTTATGAATCCGGGTGATGAAAACTATCCATCTTGAAACAGCTAACGTACGGATAAAGGTGATCCAGGGGAGGATGCGCAACAGTGAAGATACGATAGTATCAGAGGGATCGTCTACCTTATCCGAATATCTTAAACACGAATAATACCATACCCAAATTGTCATCGTATTACCGGCTTGTAAAGCGTTTTATAAATTCCACACTGTACCTGAAAATAACCCTCATACTGCCAACATTCTTATTAAATTTAGAAAAACTCGAGATGTATTCATTTTTGATTTACTATTAAGATATAAAGTCACTTTATTTTCTTAACTATTAAACTATTATTATTAGTCAAATATTATAGCGCTTTGTCGTGCATTGATAAGCGATAGAGACTGATGCCAAATTGAGCTCGCTGTCATAGGCGCGGTATTGTTTGCAGAGATTCATTTTGCGCCAATGATCGAGGTCGTTGTAACAACAAAAGCAAGAGTCCATTAACGCGACCCATGTTAACGACATAGTTGGAGCACTTGCAGAATTTCAGACCCCTTCACCTTTAATGACCACAATAAATACTAGTTGCAGCCGTGTAAAATGGCCACAATTTACATTCATCTATGCGTCCATACACAAGAAAATCTTCACCAGATTAACTCATTATCCAGCAACCTTACGCCCTCTTTTCATTATTCATCGTTCACTCAACCCTTTCTCCCTTCCTCCGAATATATAATGAAACTACCATTATTATTTGGCGACAACTGAGTAAGCGTTTCTAAGGTTATTGTTGGCCCCGTATTTAGATTTATCACTTTTTACGCTTTTCGCTATCGCGATTTTATTCGCGTACCTGCAGAATAGTGACAATGAATACTCGCGCAGAGTGGTTTGCGTAGTGAAGCAGGGAAATTGGGTTGAGGGAGATGAAAGTTTGTTTTTGGGATTCATATTATAAACTGTTTCAACTTCCCAACTCAAGAGGGTATTTTCAACTTCTGTATAAACAACTAATTGTTCGTGCCCTGAAGAAAAATAAACGCTCTACATTTTATCTGGAATAAGAATCTATCAATCCAACCTGCAAAAAGCTAGAAACTTTATATCATCAAAATTAAAAAAAAGTTTTTCGAAATGACAGACCACCATGTGGATCGATGAAATGAAAATTGTATCCGCTTGCCTAAATAAAATAATGCCAACGTAAGCAAGTACAAATCAAGTTCCATCAGTTGGACTTTTTCTAAATTTAGTGTACTTCAAATATATAGTAACGAATGATGAATAAGTGGTTTTATATTTTCGTTGCCTAAAAAAGGAGACAAAAATAAAAGGAGATGCAAGCATATTTTGCTGCATTATGCAGCTGTTATTTCAAGTCAGTTGAATTTATTTCTTCAACAGCAACGACCACCATGCGCTGATACATTTCTATAAAGAGGGTTTTCTTGCAACCCTGTTTTGAACAAGTCTCGATCGAGTACATTGACGTGGTCGTGATGTTCTCGTGTAATTCGAGCTGTGCTTAGACTAAAACTCGTTTAACTGTTCCTGGCTTCCCAGGCACGTTTTCAATACAGTCGTAAAAATTTCATCTCGGTACGCCAGTAAGCCAGTAATATTGGCCAATCATTGGCCAGTAAAAGCGCCGTTATTTGGAATTAGGGATAAAGTTATTTAGAGGCAGCAATCAAAATGATGAGTTGTGTAGCAGAGCATCACTGAAGTCGATTTTATGCAACGTACGTGTAGGCCATGGACGGCCCAATTGTACTCAAGGTTATTCGTTATCTTTACCAATCCAAGTCATATCATCAATAGTTAGTTTTGTATCAAAAGCAAATAACTTTATAGAATATTTGGTGAAACTTCGCTATCTCCAATTTCTGCCTACTTGCACGAATTAAATTGATAAAAAGTTAAAATGCTCCGTCGAATCGGAACATGTCGAATAATCTTTAATTCCGCCATGGCAATTACAAAGCTGAAGAGTAAAAATATTACAAAAGCGAATGGAGCAGCGATGCTTCTGACATCTGTAATATTTAGCTTTCAGGAGCATAACGGATAAAACGTTACGACATGTGATAATTTACGATCGAATCTCCTACAGGGAATTGGAAACGTTCACGTATCAGGACGTTCTCCCGAAGGATGAAAGAGTGAGGAGACATTCGTCTGCTTGAACGTTCGATAAAGGATTTTTCCAGAACATACACAATGGCAAGAGCGAGTGGATACTGATCGAATTCTCAGCGTTTATATGTCCGAGATGAGATTGAAACGATTCCGTCGTATTCTTCCAATCGCTTCTCATAAATCGATTCCCAAAACGATCATATTTTATTATATGAGCTATAAATGTCCGGCGTGTCTTAAATAAAGCTTGAAAGAAGTAAGACACTGAGATTCTTGGCAGATTGAATATATGTGTGAAAATTTGCCAATAACGGAGCAGAAATCAAATGATTACGACGCTACTTTCTGGCCAGTATCAAAAAGATCGCCGTCTTTTAAAAATTTACGACTTCCCTAGTGTTTGACGTATAAGCGTACGAAGATATAGTTGAATTTCTGGTGAAAATTGTACAATGGAGTAACGCTGAGAATGAGAAAGAAAAAAAAATTCCAAATTTTCGTTCCCCGTGGCTTGACCTACTTGAGGACACGTTCACGGCTTTCCATTCCAATCATTCGATTTCTACGAAGAAATGACCCGAAGTTCCGGATCACCGATTCAAAACGTTCAGAGAAAGGTGTGTAAAATGGAATCGAGAGGAAAATAGCGAAAGCGAGATAGAGAAAATGATTTTAAGCACTTGTCCTTTTTTCGACATGCTTCCAGCCAAGAGGTTTATGATCTCTGAGGGAGAGAGAGTTCCAACCCACGCTATATTGAGTTCTTGCAAAGAGGGATAATCTACCATAGTATATATTCCATTCGTGTCCGATATCCGTTGGGGTGAATTGTTATATAGGACGGTTTCAGTTGCCGCAGATGAGAAAGGGCTCACGCGTAGAGAGAAACAGCGAGAGAGAGAGAGAGAGAGAGAGAGAGCCAGACTTCACCGCGGCCTCTCCGCAATATCCTTGCTAAGTACGTTCGATTGTAAGTCGTGGTAGGTGTGCGGTTTAAGGTTGATTTACGGTCGGTGCTCTCCATGAGGAATGGTAGGAGTAAAATAGCGAATTGGCCAGTACAGTCGTTCAAGTTTCTCTCAGCCATCCCAGGCCACAACTAGGGATTATATACAAGACGGGATGTGAAAGATCTTAAGGTACGGTACGACGTATGGTTTGTAGAAAAACTGAGAAGGATAGAACGCGCATTGCACGTGAGTGGACTTTCGGCGTTGAACTACCATTAGAGAGCTCCCTCGAGTTGTAGAATACCAAAATCAACGCCGAATAAACTACAGACATTTTCACTACGTATATATTATCCCAGCTTAATCATCACCGTATAATTTACGGGAACACTGTAATAGCAAGTTACGTACTGATTAGACCCGGTCATTAATGTAGAGGTAGCACCAAAAACTACGCCCCGCATGTATACGTCCTAAATGGATGGTGAAATTCCGAAGATGAACATTTTTCAAGAAAATATCGCCAATGTTCCGTTCATGAGGTGTTCGTTTATTAGGAATAGCGAACTTGATACGTACTGACAAGAAAACCTGAAGTGGTGATAAGTCACCAACGACTTATTAGAATGAAAAATACATACAGACCGTTTTTTTTTCAAAAATGCACTATTCATCTATTCTTTACAGAAGGAATCTGAGTTTCAGAATACTCCGTAGTAAGGAAGTTATTTTTGAGAACATCAAATATTGAAAGAAAACGTGATTTGAAAGTCGTCATTCACTAGCGATAATGTTGCATTTATGAAATAGTACGTACGTTTTTTTCAAAACAGATGAAAGGTTTCATTAATAATTGAAGCAAACTACGGAACTAAATTTCCTACGTTATAGAGGAAAATAAAGGGTAAGGTCAGTAATGATCATATAATGACTTGGAGGAACGAATATGACATCAAACAAATCGTTCCATCCCTTATTCCGTTTCGTTTCGCTGTCCCGGAGTTAATTTGAACTCTGGCAGGGCGAGTTGAGAGCAAAAAAGTCTTTACTAGTGAGAATGGTCAGAAAAAGTATGAGCAGAGCGAAGAAAATCGATCAACGTTGAATGGGTATGAGATTTAACGTGGCTGGGAAGACTCAGATGAGGTGACGTATAAGGTGAGGAAGAGGAGACTCGGAACTTCTGAGCTATACGGAAAAGCGGAAGAGAGTAACTGCAATTAGTCAGACAATTGAGTTCTCCTTAAAAGGATCAGCCTGGTATGCTCGTGCCGGTATGTTCCACACCTCTTCGAGTCGGGAGAGCGAGCGAGAGCACCCTCCACTCAGAACAATCAGACACTGGAAAACCCCAGGACTTTTCTCGTGTGCGTTAGGAAGAAGAGTTGGTAGATTCTCGACGCCTTCTTCCTCCTTGTTCCTCTTAGAATGTGACCTACGATCTTTTCATCACCGTTGCCATCAAGCATCTCAAACTCGTCGCAGAGCCTTGAATTTTAGTGGGGTATTTTTCTTTTCTTTTCACTTTTTATCTCACTTTTTTCTCTACCCTACAAAAAATGCTAGAGCTATTTCGTATTTGAATAATGAAGTCAAGCTTTCTGCCAGTGCTTATATCCACCATCGTTCTAAGATTCTACTTCGCTCTTCCTTTATTATTAAAATTCTCTATCCCCGACCGGAGTTTCGGACCACCGACCCTGACATTCCAACCATTCAAGTTAAGGTTAGAGCACCCAGTTATTCGACCCAGACCAAGTCTTCCAGAGTTAACGATATGCAAGACCTCATTTTCGAAATTTTTGTTCATTAAAAATACGGCGATCTATGCTTTTATGAATCTCCAATTTTTTCGATCTTTTTGTTATTGTACGATTAACTGTTAAACGACAGTCAATTTTATGGAACTTGAAACTTGGATCTTTCTGAAGCTGAATATCACTGCAAAATGATTTTCTAACGAACGATGAAAGAAATACGAATCGGTATTTATTGATCATGAAAAACCATTTCATTAATATATTTTATAAGTGAACAATAATAATTCGAATGATACTACTAAATCACTGTGGTGGAACATATGTGATACAGTGGCTGGGTGATACTCCAAAAAACCAAATGAAAAATTTGTTTTTTTCAGAGTTCAAAGTTTCACGCTTTTTTCGATTATTCTCAAAATTTATTTCCACGTCCCATTGAACATCTAGCTCAGGATGAACTTCTCGTTTACGTAGAAAACACGAGTGATAAAAACAAACGACGTGACTATAAATTTTCTCGAACAATTTCGCTATCTCTACGTGGCGTTACGAACACAAACGAAGACAAATTCAATGTTACTCGGTTGAACGCGTTATTTTCGATGTGGGATATCGTTATCGGTAACGAGAAAAAGAGAAAGGAAGAGTGAAAACAGCAGCTCTCTCGTGAGTGGAACGATCTATCGAGACTTGGAACGCGTAAGAAGGGAAGAGGTGAAAAAAAGCTATTCAGTGACTCGAAAAGTTTCATTTCATGCGAATGAAGGTCAGGGTAGATGGTAGAAACACAACAGCACAACCATCTAAATTCTCGTAGGAAATACGTCGTTCTACAAAGAGAGGTATACCCAATAGACAAGCGCTGTGTCTTATCTGTTACCATACTTTACGTTTAACTCGAGACGCTGAGCCGAAGCCCTATGGAAGCAGAGATTTCTACTATCCTCCCTTTCTCTTAAAACGTCTCGTAGATCGTCATTAGGATCTAATTTGTCGATGTTAATGCTCGGAAGCAATATGGGTATACGGTGGAAAAAATGGCAAGTAGCAATGAGAATAAAAGGATGAAACAACCAGCCGAAGTTCATTGACAACGAGTTTGACAGAGCTGGTAAGAAAACGTAGCCAATAAAAAGGTAATAAGCGATGTAGGCTTATTGAAAAATTAAGAAGAAGGAATACAATTTTTACAGAATATTCGAATTTAGAGAAATTTGACTTTACGAACTTTTCAGCCCGTCTTTTCCAACCTTGTGATAAGATAACCGAATTCACTGACTGACGACTTGCCTTGTAAGAATGGCATCAACACATCAAAAAAGTAGCTAAGAGAAACATAATAACAAATACCGACGGCTTAGCTAGCTTTAGTGACGATAAAATGTAAGCAATTATTATGAACATCTGGATGACATAAACGTCGTAAAATCCTTCTCTCATCTGGCTGCGCTCGTTTGATGGTGACAAGTTTTTCCTGTATTACTTTCACATCGTTTCCTTGGTCGACGTCTGAAGGACGAATGAACCCGTTGAGCTCAATCAACGAACTCGTGCGACTAATAATGAGTGTGGCACGTGAATCAAAAGGCAGCGAATGATGGAACGGTGGAAGAGACGACTCATGAAAATAGCTGAGATGAGATAAATTGAACAAAAAAGAAAGAAAAGGGCGGATACGACCAGAGGTAGAAAGTAAAAGGGAATGATTTTCTAATTAAGGGACGACCGCAAAGTCCGCGCGTGATCTTAATTTAGAAGACGTTGAATTTCCTCAAGCTCTCGTTTCCTCTTCTCTTTCTCTCGTAGCTTGAGGCTCAAAACCGTGACGCGAGACCGACTATAAAGTTGCTCTTAAAGTATTCCCATATCGCTTCGGCGTTGGTATGCCAATATAGCATAGGATCGCGTGCGACCTCTTCGACGTCGTTGTCGTCGACGTCGTTGGCATCGTTCTTCCGTCGGGAGACCCAACCCCTTTGTTCCGTCACCATCACCCGTCCTTCTCTAACGCTCTCATTCCGCTCTGTACAAGATCCCCTATATAAAGTCGCTCTATATACCAATTTCATCCTGTATATCGTAATAATATATAT
>JABSMR010065669.1:0-13725 GCA_018902295.1 Dusona sp. PSUC_FEM 10030013 | reverse complement strand
TATATATATAAAATAATACAACAATGACAAAAAACAAACAGTTTAAATTTGTTTTCGGGCGAAAATCTTGTTTTTTTTTCTCCACGACTTTCTCTAATAGCTAAGTACGCAGTTACGCTGAACTTCTGAACACAAGTGTATACAAAGAACGGAGAATGGAGGAAATCACTGGTAACCATCTAAAGAATATCCCTAAAATTGATTTCTAGACTTTGAGTTTTTTAATTATAATCTTTTATTATTATCATATTTGTTTATATATTCAGATTGCTTTTTTTATTGTTAATCTTCTTTTTTTTTCAATCGTATTCATGGGGTTTTTTTCTCTTTCCTTTGGGTCTTTCAGCCCCTCCACCTGGGCCCACGACCAGCACGGCCGTCGGTGCCGCCGGGGCCACAGGAAGCAGCGTCGTTGCTTCCAGCTCGCTGGGTCTTGTTCCCGCACAACAGACACACACTCCTCCGCAACCACCCGAACTGCCAAGTAAGATATTGACACTTTTTTTTTACCATTACTTACTCTTGTTCTTATGGCATTGCAATGCTACAATTGGTCCATGCCGTGGCCTAATTTATGTAACAAAGTTCCTTTGTTTTATTGAATTTGTAGAAAATTAAATGTTCCGGAGTTCAAATAATTTTAGACGGCAAATTTAATTGACAAAAACTCAAAGAAAATTCTGTTTATTTTATAAACAGAATTTCGAATTCAAATAAATTCAACATTTATTTGAATTTGATTAAAATGTAGATAATAATTTTTATGAAAATTTACACTTTTGCAATAACTATCGAAGAGCTAGAAATTAATTAGTTTAATTCATAAAACCAAAAGTCAAGTTTTGAAGAAAAGTGAAAAAAATTAGAAATGAAGAATTTAAAATCGTCAAGTTTCTTATTATATAATTTTATTAATGTGACAAACGTCCTTTTTTTGTTTAGTGTTTTCATGTCCACGAAGGCCAAACATAGGACGGGAGGGTCGACCTATAGGTCTCAGAGCCAATCACTTCCAAATCTCAATGCCAAGGGGCTACGTTCATCATTACGATATAAATATACAACCTGACAAATGTCCACGTAAAGTTAATCGAGAGATAATCGAAACGATGGTACATGCCTATAGCAAGATTTTCGGCACTCTCAAGCCCGTTTTTGATGGAAGAAACAACCTGTACACGAGGGATCCTTTGCCCATTGGCAATGACAAATTAGAATTAGAGGTACGCAATTATTAAATCAATTTTCCTTTTATTATTTCCATTAATTTTATTACTAAGATTTTAGATAAAAACCTAAAAAAAAAACAAATGTTTATTCGCTTTTTCTACTTCTACGTTTGTGGAAAATTTATATTTTTTTGCAATGCCTTCGCTGTTGCTTTGCTTACATGTCGAAATTCAACAGAATTCAAATAAATGGAGCAAAAAAAAAAATTTTTTTTAACATTTTATCAAAATGTTATTTTTTCACAAATATTCAATATTTTTATTTAAAATTAATGGGATTTAAATATTGAGCGAGAAACATTATTTTTGAATTTTTCTTGTATTCGAAAAGTTCGTGAAATTGTCAGTCACAAATCTCCTGCCGCGCATGTTTTGTAGTATTAAATTTGACGAATCCATTGTTTTATTTGTTTTGTTTAATTTATTAGGTAATACTGCCCGGTGAGGGTAAAGACAGAGTGTTTCGCGTAGCAATCAAGTGGATAGCCCAAGTTTCTTTGTTCGCCCTTGAAGAAGCCCTCGAGGGTAGAACACGACAAATCCCTTACGATGCTATTTTAGCTCTCGACGTTGTTATGAGGCATTTGCCGTCCATGACGTACACACCCGTTGGCAGATCTTTCTTCAGTACACCCGATGGCTATTATCACCCTTTGGGAGGTGGTCGGGAAGTCTGGTTCGGTTTTCATCAATCGGTCAGACCATCACAATGGAAAATGATGCTCAACATTGACGGTAAACGAACTATCCTTTTTAACGAATCAAAAGAAATATATAAAAATCGAAATCCCTTTCAACGACGAAAAAACGGAGTTAAATATTTATCTGATTTCGACTTTTTTTCTCAAATATTAAATTGCATTTTTCGTCTTCGATTTTTGACAAAAAGACGAAAGAGGACATTAATTTCATTTTTTCTTCGTCTCTTAACGAAAAGCAAGAAAAAAAGTATAATGTATTTAAAAAAATCGCAAATTTCTTTAGTTGTTATTTGATGATTTTTTCTTTTTTCAACAGTGTCGGCAACCGCCTTTTACAAAGCCCAACCTGTAATTGAATTCATGTGCGAAGTACTCGACATTCGAGACGTTAACGATCAAAAGAAACCGTTGACCGACTCGCAGAGAGTCAAATTCACCAAAGAGATCAAAGGCCTTAAGATCGAGATCACTCACTGCGGTACCATGAGACGAAAGTACAGGGTTTGCAATGTCACACGAAAACCCGCTCAAATGCAATCGTGAGTTGTTTTCCTTCCATTTTCCATTGTGTGTTTTTTTTCTTCAGTACAAAATTAGAACTGACGAGGACGACATTTATTTTGTTGTTCTTTTTTACTTTTCCAGATTTCCATTGCAACTGGAGAACGGCCAAACGGTAGAGTGCACCGTTGCAAAATACTTCTTAGATAAATACAAAATGAAGCTGCGTTATCCTCATCTACCGTGCCTTCAAGTAGGACAAGAGCACAAACACACTTATTTGCCTCTCGAGGTTAGTATTGAATTTCAATTGAAATATATTCAACATTTCTTGTTTTTTTTTAATTCTATTTTTCGTGAGAGAACCCCTAAACTCACTTTTTTTCGTACTTTTTCGACATTTTCTCATAAATCGGTTGAAAAATATTTATTTTTTGAGAATTTTTTTTTTCATTTGTCCCGATATCTCCATTTTCAAGACGAACACAGTACTTGGAAGTTCGTTTACCTCCCTCCACCTCGAAACCCTTCCAGGACCCGATTTCCAAATACCCTAAAAAGTAAAAATTTCAAATCGTTGTAAAGCGGCGAACCATTATCGTACAGGCATTAGAATGTGGTTTTCCAGAGCTTTTTGACAGACTTTAAATATAGCGATGAGTTTTCTTCGATAACTCGATTCGTTCTAGGCAAAATACGCCTCCGAATAGCCGCAAAAACACGCGAAGGGGTATCTTTTTTGTTTAACTCGAAATTGTTTGAAGCAAACCCCAATAACCATCTTTTGAGACGCTTTTTCAACGATCTCGTAACGATCGGTCGGGAAATAAAAAAATTGAAAAAATTCTCTACAAAGCCGATCAAAAATCAAAGTAAAACGTTTTTTTTAAATGATTAATCCCAAAATCTCAATTTTCAACAAAATGACAGAACTTTGAAAAAGATCGCCTCTCGTAGTACGGGATTTTCGGAATCTCGAAGTTGCAACAACGATGACAAAGCGTGTAGTTTCAACCCGTCAGCGGATTAAACTACGCGCTTCTTCAAACGTATTTAGTCCGAGAACTGACTGCCGTTTTGGTCGGGTAATTTTATTAGTCACGATAGTGAGGTTTAATCTACCCGGGGACCCTTTTTACAAAACCCTTATCCTGGCTGGCTGCACCGGGAGGTGCAGGTGTTACGAGGTGGGGAAAAACAAATTTCAGGTAATAATATCGGTCCTAATTTTTGTCACATATCGTTCTTCCATTTTTCAAATATATACAAAATAATTGCCACGTTGATTGCGTAGTGGAAAATCGTGGAAATTCCAGCTAATCGTATTAGTCCTGATTTTTTTTTACACTAACAGTATATTTGTGTCTCAAAGCAATGAAAAAATGCTATGCAAAAACAATGGTAGAAACATGTCGAAAAACATGGTTGAAAGTACCGTTTTTTGCCCGAAAACCGGTTGAGGAGCTTGACGAGGGCTGCGTCGAGGGGACAGCCTGCCAGCGAGTGCGTACGTGGTTTTTCGACGCGTCCGTTGTTTTGGCAAACAGAGACGAGCATTCTATCTTTTCTGTTTATCATTTTGGGTGGCTCTGGTCTGCGCTCTAAAGCGATTTGACCATCCAGCCATGTCAACGAGCATTCTATCCCGTTCGTCGAGAAACCGAACATTTCAGAAGTCAGTTTTTCTCAGTCGGTTTTCGCGCGAAAAGCGGCACTTTAGACCATTCTTTTCGACATGTTTCCACGATTCTTTTGCATGGAATTTTTTTGTTCCTTTGTGCCATAAATATACTATTACCGGAAACAAAAGTCAGGACTAATACCCAGTAACCCACCTACTTGTACGCCACTAGTACGATCAATGTACGCCGTACTATTATGTGCTAATATTGTATTTTTATTATGTCGAAGGGTACGCTTTTTTTACTGGCTCCTGTTACCTGAAAGTTGGCCCTTACGATACAGGCCTATGTATTTCGAACCTTCCGGGCATTTGGGGTCACGGACGACCACAACCATTTTTTCAGTTACAATTATGAATAGAAACAGTTTCGTTGTTGATAATTGTACATGAATCGGAAGTATAGACTCTAAGGAACACGTTCATGGGAAACTTATTCCTTTGGGAGGAATAGTTTGCGTCCAAAGAGCCTGAAAGTCAAAGGTTTCAATGTCAAATGATTCCACTAGGCTCTTATAAATTTTTTCATGCAGTACAAGTCATTTTTACAGGAAAAAATTATTTCAAAGTAGAGGTTCAACGCAACAAGAAAAAAAATCATTGCATCTTCCTGCATGGCGAAAAGTTGAAAAACGTCCTGCACGGGTGACTCCGAAATGAATTTTAGAACTGACGTGGTAACCAGGGTTTAACTAACTACGGGACGTGTAAAATCTTATCGGTATTTCGGTAAAGATTTCTCCCACTAGGTAAAGGAAAGTCGAAATGCTCCTCCTACGAACTCGCAGCACAAAAAGACAAAGGCTGGGGTCCTCGAGAGACCCCAGCGTGTACCGTAAGGGTTAAGTCTGCACGCAATCCTCTTTCTGTCATAAATATACTCTTACCGGGAAAAAATCCAGGATACCATTACCTGAAAGGTGATAATTTTTAATTACTTACAATTCGGCCTGGCCACGATTTACTATCAAGCAATCGACTTGGCAATTCTATGTTATAACATCTGCATCCCCCCCTCCACCGCCCGCGCGGTCAACCAAGATTCAATTTTTGGAAAAAAGTCCGCTCGGAAACATATAAGCGTCATCGTCGTGACCGATAAAATTATCTGACCAAAATGGTCGTCGCCTTTTGGAATTATTCTTCTGTATGACAAAAGAGATGGGACATTTATTTCGAATTTCTTATTTGTTTATTTTTAAAACTATTTTTATAGTATGAATTATCGTTATACTTATAATTTTGAAGAAAAAAAATGTCTAAAAGTTAAAATTTTCCTTGCAAGTTCCTATTTCTCAAATTGAATACTCGAAACTATACATGTGATAAAATTTCTCACCGCGCGATCAACGTCTATATTTGTTTTTTCGTAGGTGTGCAATATCGTAGCCGGACAACGATGTATAAAAAAATTGACGGATATGCAAACATCGACGATGATAAAAGCGACAGCGCGATCGGCGCCGGATCGGGAACGAGAAATAAACAATCTCGTGAGGAGAGCCGATTTCAACAACGATTCTTACGTACAGGAATTCGGACTCACGATCTCGAACAGCATGATGGAAGTTCGGGGTCGAATATTAGCACCCCCGAAACTTCAGTACGGTGGACGTGTCAGTTCACTCACTGGACAGGTAAGAAAACTCATTCGCGAAAAATGACGACCCGATTTTAAGGCAAATTGGGTTTTTTTTTAATATTAAAATTTGTATGAAAACAATTAATTTGATTAGAAATTTCTTTAACATTAACAATTTGTTCTTTTGCAAAGACGAAACAACAAGCTCTACCGAATCAAGGCGTTTGGGACATGCGTGGCAAACAATTTTACACAGGAGTCGAGATAAGAGTTTGGGCGATAGCCTGTTTCGCACCCCAGAGAACTGTCCGTGAAGATGCTCTTCGACTTTTCACGACTCAGCTACAAAAAATCAGCAACGACGCTGGCATGCCGATTATCGGACAACCCTGCTTCTGCAAATACGCCACCGGTCCCGATCAAGTCGAACCTATGTTCCGCTATCTCAAATCTACTTTTCAAACTTTACAACTTGTTTGCGTTATTCTACCTGGAAAAACACCGGTTTACGGTGAGTACAGAAACTGAAACATACGAAAATCCATCTCATTCATTGCGTTTCATTTAATTTATGAAATCGTTCGTTTTCATACTTCAATGTTTCTTTTTGGCTATAGTCTCAAATCTCAACTCGTAAATACACTAATAAAATTTGTAATTTTTTCATTTTCCACAAAATAATCGAAAATTGACCAAAATTGTGATTTTTATTTTAACAGCTGAGGTGAAACGCGTTGGTGATACACTTTTGGGAATGGCGACCCAGTGCGTACAAGCTAAAAATGTAAACAAAACGTCGCCGCAAACACTCTCGAATTTGTGCCTGAAAATCAACGTCAAATTGGGCGGTATAAACAGCATTTTGGTACCGAGTATCCGACCCAAAGTCTTCAACGAACCCGTTATTTTCCTCGGGGCTGACGTCACTCATCCACCTGCCGGTGATAACAAGAAACCCAGCATTGCCGCTGTCGTTGGAAGCGTCGATGCTCATCCTTCTCGTTATGCCGCTACTGTTAGAGTTCAACAACACAGGCAAGAGATCATTCAAGAACTCAGTTCCATGGTCAGGTAAGAAATAATACGTTTTTTTAAATCTTATTCAAAAAACTGCTAGTTCGAGTTTTTTTGTTGCATATTCCATAAACATTTTATTGGCACGTAAAGTATTTACGTAGAATGAAAATACTGAATGATATTTGATAAGTTCAACTTTTGAAAAAGAATCTTCGACGTTTACAATTTTTCAGAATACAAAAAGGAGCTCGAAACAATATAATTTGAAAAAAAATGAGTAAAACGATTGAATATAAAAGCAAACGATTCGGAATTCTAATGTTGGTAAATTGAAATGTTGTTCATTGAAATATTAATAATTGTTTTCATATTTTCAGAGAATTGTTGATAATGTTTTACAAGAGTACCGGTGGGTACAAACCGCACAGAATAATTCTGTATCGCGATGGTGTCTCCGAAGGCCAATTCCTCCACGTACTTCAGCACGAATTGACCGCGATACGCGAAGCTTGTATAAAACTCGAGGCCGACTACAAACCTGGAATAACCTTTATCGTTGTTCAAAAAAGACATCACACGCGATTATTCTGCGCTGATAAAAAGGAACAGAGCGGAAAAAGCGGAAATATTCCGGCGGGTACGACCGTCGATGTTTGCATCACCCATCCCACCGAATTTGACTTTTATCTTTGCAGTCATCAAGGCATTCAGGTAAATCATATATATAAATAATGAAAATTTAACTAATTTGCTCTTTCGGTTGAAATTTACATTATAAAAATTCTATTTATTTTACAAAATTACATTTTTAACAATGTCGCTCATTCGTTCACTTATCTGAATTTTTAAAAACATTTTCACACATTTCCTTTCTTCCATTTGTTTGTTTTTTTCTTCTTTTTCGCGTTTGTTTTCTAAAAATCATATTCTTCAACGAAATTACGTTCTAGGGAACATCGAGACCGTCCCATTATCACGTTCTCTGGGACGACAACCATTTCGACAGCGACGAATTGCAATGTCTTACCTATCAATTGTGTCACACCTACGTCAGGTGTACGAGATCCGTTAGTATACCTGCGCCTGCGTACTACGCTCATTTGGTTGCATTCCGCGCGAGGTATCACCTGGTGGAGAAAGAACACGACAGGTAAAAATACCAAAAACTTCAATTTTCCTTTTTTTCCATTCTCCGTCATGTTACAACCAGATGTGCCCGTGGGTTCACCCGCGGCAAAGAATATCGTTTTCAGTGCAACTGTAATATTAATAATTATTATTTTGTCCTAATCTAACGAAATTTAGTCACTTTTGTACGAATAACATTCAACTTTTATTCCCGGTCGGGTTTATTAAATATTACATAAAAGACTGGGTAGTGTCCACACTGAACCAGTGACAAATTGGAAACAGCGTTTCCGTATTTCAGTTCATTTTCACAGATAATATATTGAGATTGAGATGCTGCGAAGGTTGAATAATATTGTCCTAGTCTATTCCTATTCTCGTTACGGTAATTCCGTAGGTAGACGTATGAGCTCAAAGTTTTGACCGCAATGTACGTAAAACCTAATTCCTGTATGATGTTGTCAGATAGAAACTTTTGACAGGGTTTGTACACCCCGTGTAGAAGCCCCGTCAAACCTCCACACTATTTATAACCTGCTGATGCATTCAATGCAAAAAGCAAATGAATTAAGCAATTAAATCAATTTAATTCGTTATGAAAATATAGTATTTTACGCACCTAGGGAGGGAAAATAGACTACTTCAAACCGCGGGCAGAATTGTCACCCGAGCCGAAGGCGAAGGTGATAAGCACGCGGCAAACCACGGGAGTGAAATTAGACAAGCTCAAAAGCTCGTCTAATTTCACTCCCGTGGAGCGTATATTATTTTGCATCACGTCAGCACCTCCAAACTTCAACGTTCCGACTTCGGAAAGTTGAACTTTCGGTGCATGTGTGGTAAAAAATGAATTTTAATTCCTCCTCGAAATACTAAAACTCAGGCAAAAATACGATTCAAATTCCCGGGCTGTACCGCTATACTCTGTTGCCAATTTGTTCCATGTCGAATGAAATGAAGATTTTTTGTAAGTCGATATCTCCGAAACAAAGTAGTCGAATCGGGCCATTTTTTTCAACTCATTTCACAACAGTCCTGCCTACACAAGTGTTTTATTTAAAAATCGTAAGATCCATTTAGCGTCCATGATGAAAAATGTGAGCAAAGTCCTATCCGTTCACGTGTTAGGTACAGGGATCGCGTGCAAAAAAAGCGTTTCTTAATTGCAATTATCTGACGAACTTAGTCGTCAATCGAATTAAAAATTTGGGAATTGGTGCATGAAGATCGTGTCTTCGCCATATTAAAATTTCAAGTGATTCCTAAGATTCGAAGAAAACTACCGAACTACCTGTACTTGAGCCAACGAACCAATTAGTCGTAATATATTGAGAAGATATGTGACCTTAATCGTATACAGCACGTTCAGTATAATTTTCTGGATTTTTTTTGCTAAAATAACTCCGAAAAAGATGCTCAATAAAATATTGAAAATCTAAAAAATTTCAACGTTCTAATCGCTTAACGAGAAGAGCTGTAACTTTTTTTCAATCCAAAATTGGAACCCCAGTTACCGCTCATTCTCTTTGTTTTCAAATTATATTTAAATTGGCAATTGGTTTTTTTTGTTGATCCACTTTTTTTTTTAATTTTTGTGAATTCTCGAAAATGAGCGTTGAACAAAAATGCTGAATTTGGTTATTGGAATTTCGGTAAAAAATAATATTCCTGAATGTTCACAGCCTGAAGCCTGTTGTGGCTCATGAGCTCTTGTCCCGTGAAAGATTCGTTGAAATCGGTTCAGTCGTTCTTAAGTTATGAACGAGAAGAGAAGAGAAAGCGAGAAGATTGTATTTAAAAGTGAACGAAATTAAGATGCTCCCGAAAGAAAGAAATTTCAATCCAGAAAAGAAAAAAAAAACTAACAAAAAATAAAAAATCCAATATTGTCGTTACACGAAATTTAATATATGTTTTTGTTTTGTTTTTAGCGGTGAAGGATCTCATCAATCAGGCTGCAGCGAAGATCGAACACCCGGAGCGATGGCACGGGCAATAACAGTACACGCGGATACGAAGAGAGTTATGTATTTTGCGTAATCAGATCGATGCTCGTTCACGCGAGAAAGATAAGAGTAAGAGAGAGAGAGAGAGAGAGAGGGAGAGGGAGAGAGAGACAGAGAAAGCGAGCCGAGCGAGAGCGAGAGAAAGAGAAGCGAAGTATCGTAAAGTTATACGATGAAACTCTCGTAGCCACAAACTTCATATCTCAAGGTAGTGAAAGAAAAGAAAAAAAGAGCAGAAAAACAGCTGAGCCAAAAGCAAAAAGTATATCATAAAGGAAAAGAAAACACAATTCGATTAAAGCCCGGACGGAATTATTCTTGAGGTGGCCAATTTTTTCGTTTCATTGAAAATTTTACGGACGAAATAACGCGTTTACAGGGGACAATCGCGGTTATCGAGAATTGTACTTGTAATTTTCCATCATTCCCGATAATATCTTGCGCTACGCTTTGTCGATGCATCGGAATTCCGCGTGGAAAACCGGTTCGAAATATTGGACGAAAAAAATATTTATGAGTGTGCGAGGGGGGGGGGGAGATTAACGGAGCTAGGTTTTATAAACGAAAGGTGCTTTTATTTAATCATGTTTTAGATTAGATTAGAAGCGCGTCGCGAAACGTACAACGTTATGTTTTTTTTTTTTTTTAAATTTTTTTTTCGTCGCAAAGAGTTCAAGGCTCTCCACCGCTCTTTGTTCAAATATTACGCTTTTTCATCTCTCTAAGAATTTATACGCTTACTTTTCAATATATTTTCCATTTACCTCTTTTTTTTCTTTTCTTTTCAATTCGTAGGGATATTGTCCGTTATTCACGATTCATTTTTTGTATTATAACGTATGAAATTCCATCGACTGATTCCCACGAAAATTACCTTTTTTGAGCTTCTTTTCTTCGCTTTTTTGTTTTTGTACATAGGCTTTTTGAAACTTTTAATGGCTCGAATCAAGCACGATGGCAAAAATACTAGAAAGCTAACGAACTTTTCGATCATCCTTTTTAAATCGAAGCTCCCAGCTTTTTTATATTCTCGTCGAGTTTTCATCGTCGATTATTTTATAAAAAATGTTGTTTTTCGAAGAGGAATCTTTAATGATGTTTACCGATGAAATTATAATCGCTCAATCGTCAAATTCGATCTCGTCACAACCGAAAATGAAAATTTCGTTTTTTTTTTTTTTTTTTATAATTTTTTTTTTCGAGGATTTGAGGGAAAAGTTTGTTTTTCATAATAAAAATTGGCCACCGCAAGTTCGAGGACGTCTTGGTCGGAATTTGAAAGAAAAAAATGACTTTTTCTCCGACCGATGAATCATGCTTGGGGGGGACGTTGATTTTTGGGTTTGTGGTCGCGATTTAACTCGCGAATTTAAATGGCCAAAGTCATTTAGAGGATTTCTACTTCGACTGGGGAGACATGTTTTTTTTTGACCAAATCGACGTTTTATCTCGCATAATTTTTGTGAGAGAAGGGAGAAAAAGATTGATTCTTATTTATTTGTCTCTTCGGCTTGATTCGTGAGAACGAGCCAGAGAGAGAATGAATGAAAATAAAAAAAGAGAAATGCCTTTAAAGCTGGGGGAGGAGGTGAAAATGGCGTGCCACATCCGCTGAGAGAGATTCTGATATCTTTTTTATGATCTATACTTTTTTCGTCAGTCCCGTATCCAGTGTCACGAATCACTAGAATTTAAGGATGCCCGCAATAATTTCGTGCCGATCGCAAAGAGAATGTTTTCACGATTTTTAGCCCAAACTCTAAAAAAATTCAACAAGAAGATCGTAGTGTAGCAAAAAATATATATTTTTTTAATTGAGTGTCAAACATTTTTTTAAATTTCTTGTCACGCCCGCCATAATTATTATTTTGTTTTAATAATTTTGACTCGTTCTTACTTTTATTGTTAGAAATTCAAAATACGATAAAAATATAATAATTTTATCGCGTAGAGGAAAAAGAAAGGGAAATAGAAATGCTAAAAATGACATTTTTTATTTGTGGGCAAACTTCGAAAATCATTAATCATTCGTTTTCATCGTTTATGCACACGAATGCACAAAATGTTCATTCACCATATCGATCAAATTGTAAGAACAATAATTGTAAAGAAGAAAAAAAAAGTAATGTTTAAAAAGAAAAACGAATAATTAGCCAATCGAAAAATCGATTAATGCGAGAAATGAAATGTTCTTTTCGCGCCAAGCACGAAATGCGACTACGCTTAGTTTGAAGGAGGTAAATAAAAAATAAAAAAAATACAAAATAATAAAAAGAACAGCTGCGTTAGTTGCTCGACAGGATTCGTCGTCTCGTTTCTTTTTACGGTGCATTTAACAAGGCCGGAATAAATTAATCTTAAACAAATGTGCGCGCGCAGAATAAACGAGAACGGCGAAATAGAAAAAAAAAACGATAAGAAAATCCTCGCTTTCGAGCAACTTTTCGCGGTTTAGGTTAATTTTAAAAATTCACGTGACATCGGTACCGGAAGTGACACTCGAGAAAGAAAGCCCTATCAATGCAACGCATATGAAAAATAATGAAATAATGAAGAAGAAAAAAAAGAAAAAGTAACTAAGATAACGAGGCAGATAATGATAAAACACGTAGGAATTTAGGTCTCCGAGAGAATTCACAATTATGGCAGAATAGTACGAGAGAAGTTTTATTTCGTTAGATTTAAGACTTTTCAGGCATAAAATAAAAAAAATAATATTTCAGTATAATGCTAAAGAAAACGACAGAAAGAATGTAAAACTTAATCACTCAACAGAAAAAATGAAACAAATCGATCGTAAGGTCCTCAATCAAGCTGGTCTAATCGTGATCGAAAGATATCGCTATTGAAAAACAAAAATAAACGATAAAAAACAATATATTCAACCAGTCATCTCGATGAAACATTTGTAACAATAATTTTCACAATAATCGTGTGTGTGTGGAGCGAATTTGCCGGGGGATAAAAATAAAATGAAAATTAAAAAAAAGAAAAAAAAAACAAAAACACTATACATAGTAGAAATTAGGAAGCTTAAATTTAGGTAGATTTTAATCTTGAAATCCGCATCGGGTCGAAGTTTTTTCTTTTCGACTGTCGCACATTAAGAGTTCTCGTCTCAGCTCCGAATATAAGTGGAATCCTTAATACACCGGATCAAGCCTAAGTTGTTTTGGTGTTTTTCTCTTAACTTTCATTCATCGTTCTCAATATGAAAGTTCATTCATACACGTTAATTTCCATTATACAAAAGTATCGCAAAATAATGGCAATTTCGAGAAGAGAAAATCATCCAACAGAATTTATTAAAATTTCGTTCAACCGTCAGTATTAATTGCCCGAGTTGCGAATTTGAAAAAAAACGACAAAATCATTCGAAGAAAAAGAAAAAAGAGAAAATTGAGATTGGAAAGATAAATTGATGATAAACATTTTTTCGGGCCTCCCCAGTGCATTAAAGATTCCAATGCTATGAGCGAACAAAAATTCGCCCTCTTTAAAATTATGCCACGGAAAGTATGATAAACAAAAAGAAGAAAGAAAGAAAGAAAGGAAGAAAAGAAAGCAACAAACAAAACAAGAAAAAGAAACGAAAGGACCTTGACTTATCAATTAATATTTATTCTATTTTACTAAGTTACTGAGTAAGAGAATAAAAAGGAGGAGGAAGTATAGAGCTTTAAAAATCTATACCACTTGTGACACTCGAGGGATATGGGATGAAATTATAAGAAAATCCGAACTTTAATTAAATATACACAAATTTTACGTATCTCGGTTCAATTAAGATTGTAGTGATAATTTAACGTGGGAAACAAAAACGCCAACAAAATGCGGATCCATCACTATAAGAATTTCGTAAAAAATAAATAAATTAAAA
>JABSMR010065558.1:0-13726 GCA_018902295.1 Dusona sp. PSUC_FEM 10030013 | reverse complement strand
ATATGTATATATGTATATATAGTTAAGTCGAGGGGAAAAATCGACGGAGCTTATGTTCAGTGATCATATCGAACGGCGGCCCAGTATTGCATTAGCTTACGCATTGCAGTCACCGGTTGCGTATATACATGAGTTAGAACGATCGTTATAAGGGGCTTTCGATTAAATCGAAACCGGTCTTGAGAGGCGAGTGTTACACAACAGACAGCCAAGACCCTCTAGCAAAACATGCAAGGAATCTCGTTAACAAAGGATCAACTTGAGTGCAAATATAAGCGAAGAGACACTCGTGATTTTGTTGTTTACTTACGATCCAATGATTAGAATGGTGTGGATGAGGGAAGCCTCCCTTTCATGGCCTTTGTTTGTTGCTCGAACTTTATAGTCAGCTCTGAAACTCAAAGGAGTATATCCTGAAGCGAAGATTGCTCGAGTTGCGACCTCGCGTTTGAGAATCACGAATATCTTGAGCTGCTGGTCACGAATCCGAGGGTCTCGTGGTAGCGCACAGATCCCGACGAGTAGAGCTTATCCACGACCTCGCGCGCGGACTCACGAATTAACGTGAGCAAAGGAGAGTTATTTCGCGCCCTGAAATTCCAGCATGGAACAAAAGAGGTAGAGAGGGAGAAAGAGCGAATTTTACAAAAATCCGCGAGAAGAGGCAAGTGTACGCATTGCAGAAAGAAGCCAGAGTCTCGCGCGTGATCTCAAGGAGACTTCGAGCCCTGGTTGCCGGTGGAACGAGGATCATTCCGATCGTAATTCGCGATCCCCGAGAAACCTGGTATAAAGGCTGTGCTTATATATATATCCTTCGTGCTGAGTATAGTATGCACAGATTACGAAGACGGCGGAGAAGAAAAGAAAGAATAAAAAGTAGTTGAAGTAGAAGTGGAAGAAAGAGATAAGGTATATAGCAGTAAACGGTCCTGGGACGTTACAAAGGCGTCACGGAGTCACGAACGTTATTAGCGAAGGCCCGCGTACGTGGTCCGCGGAACAGAGAGAATCACAAGACCCGTATCTCTCGCTCCGCGAAGCACTTCGACGCCAATGAGAGAAGAGAGGTACCTGGCTCGAGGGCAATCCGGGAACAGACTGCTCTCGCGATGTTCCTTTATTTTTCTCGTTATATAGTGGAGTATATATACGAGGCCCCCGACGGCTGCTGGTGTATCCCACAGCGATCTATTCGCATCGATCAGCAGCCCAGAAAAGCCGCAATTCACCTCTCTCGTTGTTGTAGCTCGTGCCACGATCATCTCGCTCAATCTCATTCCTTTTTTTTATTCAACACTGGTCGAAGAATCGATGGTTTTCTTCTCGATCATGCTGGTCCACGCGCTTAGTTTTCGCAGACTTTTTGTTCCAAATTTGGAACTGGTGTCACAGAAAAGGCTCCAGACTTTAAGGCTATCTGGCTCAATTTAATCATCCCATGTAGCCTTTACACACATCCCTTCATAGTCCTCCGCGTTGGTGCACATACTCGTACGGATAAAATGTTCAACCATATACGGAACAGTGAAAGGGCATCGTTTGCTTTCTTTCGTCAATGATGGCGGTTAAACAGAAAGCGTTTTTTGTCAGCTTGAACGCGAGAACGATAACAGCGCGGTGTTTCTCGTTCGTGTTCTAAACCAAACCTTTCTCGAAAGGAAGAAAGAGACGAACGAAAATGGGGAAAGGATATACCGAGTGGTAAAGTAAAAGAGATTCTGAAGAGAAACCTCACAGGCTCACAATACCTTTGGTATGAGCCAACAAGGTACATCCACTTCCTCATGAGTGTGTACCTCGCACTCGCCGAGATCCGGACGAGATGGAACGACATCGCGCACCACGATCACGTCCGGGCTTACCGTTAAAACCGCGCGGCCTCGACTTTATTAGTGTCTCGTCTCCTCGTTTTCCTCTTCATCGTGTCTTCTTCATGCACTTCTTGCGGCTTGTTCTTGCACCCATCGTATGTCCATTTAGCGTGAGTGAGAGTAAACCGATAATCCAAGACTGACTCTATTTCTCTGTCGCTCCCAATCAGTGCTAAAAATACTTATGCTTTCATGCAAAATTTCCTAAAATAAAATCCGAACTTGAAAGGATCATTCTCCAAATACGTTAGACCCAAATATACAATTAATAATATTCTTTAAGACAAAAACTGGAGGGCACGGATTTCCCATGAATACTTTCTCGCCTCACATTTCAAATAATTTTTTTTGCGACACATTGAAGCATGCGGGTAAAACGTGATGCACCGGAGGTCTGCAGTAATATGTCGAGAACATTTTTTTTATTTCCATCGATGTCGAACGATTACGAGCGACACTTGCGAAAGAGAGGTTGATGGTGCGTCGAAAGGTTTCGCTACATCACGAAACGAGAATACTCTTAGCTTGAGTCGTCGTCGAAAAACCAGACAACACGAGTTCCAGGGGTTGTCGCGTTTTGTGGAAACAATCAGCGGGCTTGTTGGCGAACAAGGATATGAATGCATAAGCAGAGTGCAGTTAACACGGAGGCACATGGCGTGTCCTCTCGGTTATATTTTTTTTTTTTTGGGCTCCAAGTGAATCCGCGCGGCCTCAAAAGGATGCCGCTGTGTGGATCCTTACGAAGAGGAAGCGAGAGGACGAACTCTTGATCAGACAGAAAGGGGGAGAGAAATATAGCCAGTGGAGAAAGAGGATACATAGGAGGGTGCATACTTGGAGCCAGGAGAAGCGAGAGGAAAGAAGATTGTCGTCGTTTTCATCTCTTTTGCTTTTCGCTATCGGTTGGTCCTCTTGGTTCGTTCTTCGCTGTGTTCCACTCGTGCCGATAAATACAACCGATGTCGTCGTATATGCTCTACCTCTCGGATTCATATATATACACATATAAACTTTTTTTATTATTTTTTTTCACCATCATCCAAACTGTGCTCCGGCATCCACGGCACTCACAGGGTCAGAATATATACACACATAAATTTACACACACACGCGATCTGATCTCACAGAGAAATTCGCAGCCTCTTGTTTTCTGGACAGAAAATTCTGGGACTTGGAGCTTATATACCAGAGAGAACCTTCGAGAAATTCCTACTTTCTTGTCTGGCAGGAAGGACTTGTTACTTCTGTTACTTCTTCCTTTGTTGAAAGCTACCTAGGCGCTCTTAATATGAGTTAGACATGTATTTTGTTGATCGCTAGATGCTCGCAGTTAGGATATAATTGTTTCACCTTTATATGCGATCCACTCTCTGTTTCAACTACTCAAAATGATGTGGTATTCGTAAAGGATAAGGTATCAGTCGTAATTAACCTCTTTGCCAATGGCGCTTGTGCCCTTTTAAATTTGCCGCAAATTAGCGGAAGACGGCTTCTGGAACGAAATGTCGACAACCGGTTCCTGTTCGTGTTTTCTTGCTGCTACACTATTTTCGACCCCCGTGCTTCGATCTCGGTATTACACAAATCTTGTATAAAGCAAAACATTTTAATTGAATTCAAGATTTATTCTCATTTGAACGAAGAAAAAAACCAAACAAATCATTAAACTATTTATTAATAAGGACCATTTGGTTTTACAGAATGGATTCACATAGAGAATAAAACTTGTTGCTGAAATGAATTATATTTTTTTGAAGTACGAATCATTTCGGATCAAGCCAGATGAATTTTGATGAAAAGCAATAAATCGGATTTTCTGAGTACTAAACTTAATGAGGGGTTGGACAATCAATCTGCACAGGCGCTGGTTACGAATCCTTCCTCATCGTCATTTGTTTAAAGCTCGTTCACCGATTCTCATGCCGAATAAGGCAGCCAGCCAACGTATTATACACACCAATGATACATGTGCGGAGAGTGTGAAAGGACAAAGAGAATCCCGTGACAGCCTCGAGGAGGAAGAGGTGGAGAAAGATGCGAGAGTACTCCGACCATCCAGAAGAGTTGCTCTCTCTCTTTCTCTTTTTTTTTTTTGAATTTGCCATGAAGGAACGTTTGCTTGCAGACACCTGCTTCTCTCAGCATTGTCTTCAAGGTTCTGCTAGAACCCTCGCAGTCCGGCATCTTTTGCCTCTGCCTTTTTCTGTTTTCCTCCCCCTCTCGCAATTCGTTCTCAGAGGGTCGGTTCGAGAAAGAGAATTTCACGCGAGGGAATCGTGTTGAGCCAAAAAACAATTGTGTTCGTAAATGGGGTATTCGAGAGGTTTTTCTGTCATCACCGAAACATGATTTCCGAACCCAAGAGCAGGATTCTTTCGTACCTTCGCAAGGACAGAGTTCTAATATGATTTTTCTTGTTTTAGAATTCTTATGAATCCGAAATATCGAAAATTCCATCGTTTATTTTAATTTCTTTGTTTTTGATAATACCAATCGGTATATACCTATATTTACGAGAAGAAACAAAATCATGTATCTAATCAAAGTTGTTATGTACCTAACCACCATTTTTATCTGTTATTTTGTTGCTTTCAGAATACGCAGCCACGACTGTCGATCGGAAATGCGCGAAGAAGTTTGGTAAAGGTGCTGCGATGGCATTGCCGGTGTTTGAAAAATCGACTCAAAGCTTCAAACTTCTCTTCAGCCTTGAAACGCGGAGGGATTCGGCGTTACTATCGCAAGACGTACGAAACGAGGGTACAGAAAAAAAAATTAAAAGGATTATTGATGTAGAGGTCTCATTGGCTGGACCAACGAATTCGTAAAGGGCATGCGAGCTCATCATGTTGAACCTCCGACACAAGCCACTAGCGCTGTCGACAATAACAATATTTGGCGTTATAAGTGCACTCTTGGTGGTACTCGGTAGCCACGATGCCTCGGCCGATCTCAATTCTGAGTTTGTCAAAGGAAAAAGTAAGTCTTTTTAATACTCGTAAGTATATTTATAAATCATTTACATGAATTTCAAAGCGAACAATGCGGCAATACTATTTGGAACATTAGTATTTATTCACATATTTTTCATTCAACAACATACGTGATGTGAAAACGACACTTTTGGTAAAGCGGATTAAAAGATTTTTCTGCCCTCTATTTAAAAAAGAACATAGTTTAGGCGAAAAAATAAAATTTCATTACCACTGTTCTACAAAAGTCCGTTGAGGCAAACGTCTCAACATACTTTTTCAAGCTAAACATAAATAAATTGAGCTGGTATAAAAATCTCAAGACTCCATTTGGTTGAGAGTCGTAGCAAGTCTCCGAGGATGATGCGTGGGCGCGATGTTTGTCTAGTGGGACGATGAGGAGTGCTTTTTCCGAGCGCGGGTGCACGAGTCACGCTCCAACGCGCCATTCTCTTGTCCAGGTATAGAGAGAGCTCCCTCGGTGTACGCAGTACCTGGAAAGTCCCGTTTCTCTGTTTCACGACACGCGGATCTCTCCAGGAGGAAGTGAGAGAAGAGTCTTCTCTTTCTGCCGAGAACGAAACTTTCTTTTTTTTCCTTTATTCCTTTCGTGTCTAGAAAGCGCTGGTGCGAGGCACACTTTTCCATGTGTATCTCTTTTTCGTGGCACTCATAGAAGAACGCAGTTAAGTCCCCGTCCATTTCAATTTTTATGTACGTGTGTGTGTGTGTGTGTGCCGTCGAGTCTCGCCGTCATGATCCCGTATGACTTGATGTGGGCGATATACATATATACCAAACGAGCTTGCAAGTTCCACTAATCAGGTAGACACTAATTAGGATACCTAGCCTGGCTATCCTTGCCGTTCGAAAGAAACTGTATTGCATTTCTTCAAATTACCGAATGAAGCTATTTTCGTGACCAATATTACGCTCATTTATCGATAATTTCACTTATAAATTTGTTAACCTAGATGGATATGAAATAAGTACCTCCATCTGGCTACACAAAATGGAACTACAGGTAATAAGTTGGATTGTACCCGAACTGTAACGATGCACAGCGGTTATTTATATAACCAAAACTCCTTGAGACGACATGACGGTTACTTCGATCTCATTTACATTTGCTTACTTGTAACCAGTTTGCCTCAGATCATATACATGATAATAACATCAAGAAATCAGAACGAGTAAGCTTTTCCATATAGTTAACCCTATTAACCTTCTCATTGTCATTATCATTATCATTAACGTTATTATCAATCAATATCAATTTATCAAAATCATGTAATGTCAATTACGATAATTTCATCGAAATTACGTAATTTGCGATAGATTTAAGCAATAAACGCACGTTTAAAATGCCCACACAACTTTTCCTCAATTTCAACAACTACATGCTTTCGGTTACTTTTATTATTCCGAGATATGGCTTGTGGACCAAGGATACTCAGGTTTTTTCTGGAGAACCAATATTTATGATCGTTCTGGATTTTCGGGAAAACCCTCAATGGTGATTCATTGGGGTTAAGCTGATTTGCGAAGCAGTTTTGCAAAGCGATGTGATAAGACTGGAAGGACTCGGCCCAAAAATACATTAAGAATATTACGCTTAGTGGAAATGTTGTCGCCACTGTTTACACAAGAGTCAATGAGAATAATTTTCTTTTGCTCAAACTTAGTGTCCATGGAAACGATGTAGGACATGATCTTGTGGTAAGGAGAAAAGCGCTGGCATATCAACGATGTTTACGGCCCGGAGCCTGATAAAATTTGAACTGATTGTAGGAAATGCTCTCATTTTAGAAAAATACAAAACATCTTTCATTATTTTCAGAATTTTTCTAGTAGTATTCACTAAGTAATCCGTTTTATGAATATTATTTAAAGGGGAATTCCTGTATACGACGCATCTTGTTTAAATAATTATTGGAAGGGCGATAGTAAAAAATTATACTATACAAATTTGTATTTTAAAAGCCTAAGGAAATCTTCGTTTTCCATAAAAAATCGTTGCATGCTTTTAATGAATTCAACTCACAGAATAAATCAATAAATAAATATATTTTTGTTTTTAACTTTCTACAACTGCCATTCATATTACTACTCAGTTTTATAAATTATTATCGATTCTATATTAATTTATTTCATTTTAATCAAATCCTTTTCCTCAGCATTCTCTTCTGCGAAGGGGATAACGTAGACCACTTCTTTCCACAAACTTGTCAATCGATTCGCGAAAATATAATGTTTCGTCAATTATCATAATACGTCTGATCGCCTCGTTTTTTGTTCTCAGAAGATCGAGGGAATAGTAGTCTCTTGGACAATGAGTAAATGTCCCGAATATGATTTTGACATAAAAGGAATAGGACCGAAATTAAACCTGTTCTTTTTTTAAACTTTAAATTCATCCATATATAAATTTCTATATCCGTATATATATCTTCTTACAATCCATACGTAGAATCTCGAATGTCTAGAAGCGGACCTCACGATTACAAAAAAACTAAAACAAAAGTAAAAGATAGCGGAGATCACTTAAGAGGTAGGGACGAACTTATTGAAAGACTCTTCGTCTCTCAATAAGTTCGTCGATACCTAGCAGTAAGTACTACTACGTTACTCGTAGTAAGTGGTTATCGAGTTTTTTACTCGATAGCCACCGAAGAGTGGATCAACTACATTTAAGAGACAAAAAGAAGAAAAAAGGTAACGTGACATGGGAATAGAAACAAGATGAGCAAAGTGGTATATCGTTGAGACTTCCATTAGCGTGATAAGGACTTTATATCAACTGCTGTTAAACAGAAGGGTGTAATTAAACACATGAACTAGTGTGCAATACATTCTAAATTTTTCTGCTATAGGGCTTGATATATCCGAAAAAGCACAATTACCGTTAATATTATCTGCTCCCTACTCTCTCGCCTTTTCTCATTTATTTTTACAAACCTCGGGTAGTTTTTGAAAATCATTTAACGATGAAACCGTAACAATTGTCATTTTGCTTCAAGGCTTGTACAGCTCACTACTTGTTGGCCAAATTTTCCACGATAATCATGATTTATTATACTTAGTAAGATAAAACGTAAATAAACAGTAGCAGTATGTAAATACATATTCAAATATTAAGAATATTGCATTTATGGTTTTTTCGGAAATAATTGCCAAATTGTAGCCTGTTTTCGAGCTGTTCATAGTACATTCAATAAAAATACATGAGAATTGGCTGTAAGAAGAAATATTAAAAACTAAGAATTTTCCGACATTCTGCGCTCTTTGAACAACGATCGCAAGTATTTTTCTAACGGTAGTTGGAGGCTTAGTCACCACTCAGCTTCTTCGTGTTTGAATTACCTAAAGAATGGCAGTTGATTTATCTATTTACATGCATTTTGCAAATTTTAGGCAATTTTCCCTGTTGAATGTTCATGTTGCTAGTTTTTCCATGACTTTATTTTTCCTTTTGAAAACATGATTCTCGAGTTAAAAACGGTCGAAAGTACAGACAAACAAACTTTTTTTGCCCTTCACCCATTTACATATATCTGTTAATGACGCGATTATTTTTATTACGTAGTTCATATATTGAAATACGATTCAATAATGTTTTTTTATTACTCATTTGTTATCATTATCACATTTAAGTTTAAGCAATTCGACCCTCATATGATTAGAATAATTGCTAAGGTAAATATCTTAGAATCATGGAAATCATATGCGTGTGAGCTCGCGTGTGCGTGTGTGTGTGCGCGCGTGCTTGTATGTGCGTGTTTGTGTGTGAACATACAGATATGAGAGTTTGTACACAACTGCAAACGAATTGGCCATTTGATTTGACATAAGCGGGGATTTATAAACGTCGTAGGATGTCGCGCGGTCTGTGTCGCATAATATCGCCGAGTCCAAGGGGATACCGCGTGGCGAAGACGAGGGTTTTCGTATCGAAACCGAACGAATGTTGTATGCAGGTACAACACAATATCTGATGTACACGAGGCCTCGTGACAGAATGAAAGAAAGATGGAGAAAGAAAAGAGAGAATGAGGAAAGATATCTGGCAGGCATGCCTTAATTGACCGGTCGGAATATTGACGAGAGAAGCCACCAGAGACGGATTGAGACATTGAACTTATCTGAAGCAGAGACCGTTTTGCTTTTTTTCTTATTCCCGATGAAATATTACCGCTCGACATACAATAAATGCTACATAGCGAAATATTTATATACTTGTAAAGATCCCGAAGGTTACATATTCCTTCTCATTCTCTCTCTCGAGCTCTGGTGTATCATTTTTATGCCGTGGATGTTCCACAGCATCCCTGACTTTTAGGTGAGCACTCAGAGCTGAGTTCTCCAAGGTTAAAATTCGAGAGCACTATCATACAATAATTTATAGTGGACGAGAAGAAGAGAAGAAAAAAGGTCGATTCGATCGATCGAGCTTCGAGATAAATATATTGCAACTTACAGCAAGCTCAAAGCGCAGAGCACACACCATGAAATTGGTGACTCAATTTTTACGTACACTGTGTCATGTATATGTACAGGGAGTCTGAAAAACAATTAATTCATCTAAGTGTGGCAACATTTGAGGTGATTTTGAATCGAGAAACATGTGCAGAATGATTCTTTTTTTTTTGAAGTATGATCGTGAAAGATGGACCGGAACAACACTAAAATTCACTTGAACTGCGACTCCATATATCAAGAGTGAAATTATTTTCTAAAAATTTATATATGCTTATAAAATGTATCATGTACTTTAACCACCCGGTACTGAAAGAAAATTTACCAGCAAAAAATAGGCAAAGCTAACAAAAAGTTCTCCATTGTTGGGCGATATCAACAAAAGTACGAGAAGTTGTATTGGTTACAACATATTTTCACCCATTAAATTTTATAGAATTAAAATTTAGTCGCGACAAGTTTTTGTTAGATCTCTGCTAAGGTTCTTTAGAAAGTGATTTATTTCTTTTGATACATGCTGTCCAGTTTATTAAAAATATTATCGATTGGAAAATAAACAAGATTCTTAAGATTCTATCTCCGGATACTCCATGCATTGTAAAAGATTCCGGTGCGTCACAACGGTACGCACAAATCCACCGTCGACTCTAACAATTCCAAGGACTACAAGCTAACTCGATGGCTATTAGCACTTTCTGTCCAATCGGACAAGTTCTCCTCTCCAGTGATCAAAACTCGTCTGAATTAGAAAAATGATAAAGTTTTGTTCCACAATCACGCATGTGACATTCGTGCATTCGGTATTTGTATTATTCGGTTTCTTACCGCGTATAAAAAATTTCGTAAATAAATATTCAAACGAGTATCGAACAATGCTTTCATTTTGAAGGTTTCAAACTGGTCTAATGGGAGTACCATGTGATTTCCACAGACTGAGTCCAATTAATTTTTTCCCTAGTCAAACATTATTTATAAAAGTAATATTCAACAAAATCCTAGACATCCTAGAGATACTCATCCAAGTCGTAACTTAGTCATATTTATAACATTTTTATAGAGTCGCGGGATTTTCGTTGAATGTAAAAATATATAAATTATTTCTTGACGCTTATACCTTTTCGATCGACCGGCAACCGTTACTTAAAATGTTCTATTTTTTTTACTTAGAAGATAAAATATATATAACACTTGTCTGACGGGTCCACACAATTTGACAAGGTGAAATGGCAACGTTCTTGACGAAATCTATCATTTACAAATTTCCTATCACGTGGTGTATTTATTCAATAAGCGTTGAATGCACAATGTATATTCTTAACGTAAATTCGTCAAGGCATTCATGTTTTCAGTATAATCTATGCATATTTTACATATTAGTGAACTCTATCCTCTTTCTAAATTCATGAAATGTTAAGAAAAGTACTTGTTTACGTTGCTATCCATCCCGAAATACTTTTTGCTACGTGAGTACGTGCTTGATAGGTTTATGAAAGCAGTATTGATAAACATGTGTGAACGAAATCGAATATCAATGAGTTAGTTTTGTATTTTCAAGGATAAATCAAAGAATTTGATTAAATAATTAGTTTTATAAATAAAAACGAATGCCATAATAATTTATACATTCATGAAAAAAATTATAAGGTAAATGGGATCCCGATTAAATTTGACATTTCTTGAATTAAATCACATCTCGCAATCATCTTTTTCCGTCTCCCCGAATTACCACGCTCGCTCGCTGCATAATATTTGACAGTTACGCCTATATCCTATAGTAGTATAACAATTATTATGCGGAGGATGGAGGATAACTTTAAAATAATTGCTGAACATCCGATTCCTTTTCTTTCACCGTTTTATCGAATTATCCTAAATTTCAATTCGTCGAATTAGAAGAATTTTTTCGTTACACTATTGGTTTTTAAACGATATCCGAGTTTATTCACTATCGGTCTTCCCCTACTATCTGACCTTCTCTTTTCAATTCATACTTCTTCTTAACTGTCCCGGAGAGAAGTACCTGCTCTTTTCTGCCTATTTGGCGATTTTGGCTTAATTGGAGTTTTCCGAGTTCTGGTATTCTCGCTCCTCGACTGGACGTATTCGCGACTGCATAATAACAAAATGCAAGCATATTATGTTAGTCTATTTTATTAATATGTACATTTTGTAATTATTTCTGTACATAATCAAGCATATACATAAATATATACATGCTCGTTCGAAATCGACATACCTGTGTTAAATCTATTCTCAGTGCAGAAATGTTCTAACGTATAGGAAAATAGTTATCGAAAATTGTAGAAAATATAGACGAAAGAAAAATAAATTCCGCAGATTGTGATCTTCAAAATTGCTATTGCAGATTTTTTGGTATTAAATTTTCGCTGCGACGCTGATATTTCTTTCGCAGTGAACGAACCAAAAATCTAGCGAAATCGGAAATCATGCTGATTATTTTGGAATGTAAGAAAAAAATGTGTGAACTCCGAACATCTATTAACTTTTCACACACATGGTTTTCCCCCGTAATTCTTGAGCAAAAGAGGGAAAGTTTTTTTTTTTTTTAATTCGCGGTCAACCGTCACATGTACGTAACGTTAAGAGAAGCAATAAAACAGAAAGAAACGGAGAAGGATGATGGTTTTTGATCGATGGTGGGCGATGATGGACTCGTATACGAGTAGACCAACCAGTCCATTCCGAATACTTTGGACAGGCTAGATGCATCTTCTCGTGGGTGTATGACGAGGGTACCTGAGAAGTAGGAGGGATGATTTTTTCTCAATTTCTATTTCTTTTTAACCTCCGATGGCATTCTTATGGCCTAAAAAGGGAAGAATTAATTGACTTTTCGACTATTTTGGGATATTTCCTGCCCAAAAATCTGAACCCGCAACCGACTGGAAAAATGAAAAATATTTCAAAATTATAACACTGCCAAACTCACTGTTAAATGATTCAATGTACTGAGTTACGTGAATTTCGCGTACTTCTACCCCTTTTTACAAAGAAATAATTAAAACGTAACATTGATGATGAAATTTACGGTTAAAATTAGTGATACATCGAAAAGACAGAATGACTGTACTAACCGAAGTTATTATTAATAATGTGCAGTTTATTTTTATTTAATACATGCGAAAAATGATATACTGTATGTAATCTGTTATACTGATACTTTGTAAAAATTCTGTGACTCCCATTGAAAATGGTAATATTTATTGAATGTTTTAATAAGGCCACAACATTTTATTCATACATTGATACATAACTGTAAAATCATTAACTGTATAATTTGCGAATTTATGTTCCAAATTTTTGATTGGAGATTAAAATCGAGCAGTGTTGCTTACGTCCTATCGAAAGAGGAATTCGGTTTTTGAATTGAATCTTAAATTGAGTTCACCAATATTAATAATGAGAATTTCGAATTCTTTCATCGTGTACCTATAATTTTTAAACTGATTTTTTCAAATATCATACTTTCAGTGTATGCATAAAAGGTCTTTTTATCGATTCTATTTTTCGCATGACCGAGTACTTCAAATCAATTGAAAATGCTTCGAGACCATCTTTTGACGTTGCAAAATAAAGTCTCGTACATTTATACTTCCGCATATTTATCGCGCAATTAGCGGTGAAGCGGTAGAGTCTGTAAATACAGAGGAGAAAGCACTCGAAGATTCAAGACAAAGTACATGTTAGCATCGATGCGAATTTTCATTCCTGCACGAAGCCCGCAGGACCGTATTTTAACATGATTACGCGTATATGTATGTAGCATGTGTCTGGCGGTAAGAAATCGTGCTAGATTCAAAGCAAAAGAGAGAAAAACAAAGTGAAAGAATAAAAAGAAAGAGAGAGAAAGAGAGAAAATCGAAATGTACAGATCTAAAGTGGTGGGAAGAGTTAATACCCTGCTGGAGGGCACAAGAGGCGCGAGCGAGAGTTCTCGTGTATGCCGTTGGTTCTTGCTCCTCGAGATCACGCGTGGTCCAAGCGATCCCCTTCGCTAAGAGACTAGATATGTAGTACATATGAGTAAACGTTGAGGGGATATATCGTAAATTATACATATGGGCATTTTACGTCGATTTCTCAAAATTTTCAAAAATTCAGCCTTTTCTTTCGTGTTAATTTTTTATATATATATTTTTTCCATATAAGCAATAAGTGGACATGTATTTCAGGATTTTTCGATTTGGCCATTCTTTCGATTTTTACAGCTAGTTGAATTTTTGACTTTTTGCTTTACACCGCCCTGGGTTCGGGTTGCAATAACTCCGAAGCGCTAGATCCTAAAACATAAATGACCAATTGCAATTTTACGCAATGTTTAGTGTACTTTCCGATGGGAAGTACACAGAATCTGAAAAAAAGAATTCTATTATTATGCAA
>JABSMR010065447.1:0-13726 GCA_018902295.1 Dusona sp. PSUC_FEM 10030013 | reverse complement strand
ATTGGGAACGTATATATGCCCGGGTCTTAGTATTTCGAGGGAAAATTAAAATTAATTTATTTTCATAACGAATTAAATTGATGTGATTACTTCATCCATTTGCTCTTTGCATTACATGCGAAAGCAGGTTATAAATACTTTAGAGGTTTGACAGGGCTTCTACACGGAGTATATAATCCCTGTCAAAAGTTTCTATCTGACAGCATCATATAGGAATTGGGTTTTATGTACGATGCGGTTAAAACTTTTAGCTCATACTTGTCCTCACAGAACTACCTTAAACTAAAATGACAAAGTGTACAATGTAAGTGCAGAATACATATGAACTCGATTATGTTTCATGACAATCACTCTGGCTTAATGCTACAATGGAAGATAATACAAGAGTACAATATAAAAGTGAGATGAGGGTAAATTGAGGATATCAATTACTGGTTAAGCTTAAATCGGAGTAATTAACATAATAGCCGGAAATTTAAACATTATTTCTAGGGAAAACGAAGATGTTTTATCAGATGGAAGAGTGTTACAGGTAAGCAGTCGATAGTTGATAAGAGTTGTGATGTGAAACCGTCCTATAGATAGGAATTTAAATACAAGTTGTAGTGATATTCAAAGTATGATGATCGCGCACAGGTCGTCACACTGAATCATCAACGTATGGTAATAATTCGTAGAGATAGTCTGGGTAGTTCAAGTTTAACCGACGATAAGTTGATGTCCCGAGAAAATATAATCGATGATTTTAAATTGAGAACCATCTCAGGCTAAGTAGTTGTTGAGTGACGTGCTTATCTCGACGAAGATCGAAAACAAAACGGACACATGAATATTATATTGCGTTGTCTTTGAAGTCTATTATTAGGTTCATGGGCAAGATCATTGTAGACGAAACAACAATAATCTCAATGAGGGAAGATAAGGTTAGCGATAAGATTAATGATAATAGTAGAGAGAAAGAGAGGGAGAGAGAGAGAGAGAGAGAGAGAGAGAGAGATTCTATTAGATTAGATTAGACGATTTTATGATGCCCTAGTTAAACTGTGAGGCAAGGTATATACGTTACGTTTCACTTGTATACAATAATATATAATTCATTCAAAAAAGTCCAAAAGAGATTAATGTTGGTTAAATACAACAAAACGAACGTGCTTCCACCCTTCAAACTGGAAGAGTGAGAGCAAAGAGAGAGAGAGAGAGAGAGTGAGAGAACGTGCTTTCACACGTTATATGGCCATTTTTACAGAGGTCATTTACAACTTATAATATATAATCAATATAGTTACGATTATGAGCTATGACGTTAGGCATAGATATTGAAGACGAAAACCCATAGACGATCACGATCTCAGACACTCATAAAAAAGAATTACGACTCCTTGACAAATAACAGTTGAGAGGCAGAGTCAGAGAAAAGACGGGAATACGACAGGATGTCTTGTTTCGAAATATAAATAATGTTATTGAATTCCTAAAAGTGTCATTCATTAAAGGTAATAATATATCAGGGTGGTCCTTATAATAGGTTGAATCCAAATCGATAAAAAAAAAAAGGGCAAGCCCGTTTTTCATTTTAATTTAAATTAGATTCGCGTTTGCTATATTCTTGGATGTTTTTTTCGCTTACCTAGATATCACATCAGATATTTACAACTTTGCTTAAAACACTGTTCTTCATCATTAAAATCAGATTATTCGAATATTTATAGAATTTATAAATGTTAAAAATTAAAACAATTTGTGAAAAGAAAGCTCCTAATGGGCTGGACTTTTTAAGAGACAGGTCCATGCAATTTGGACTTATGATGACACCCAAAGAGAGATGTTTGAATTTTTAAATGTTTATTATGCCCTAGTAAACTGTGGTGCAGAAAGTGGAAAGTAGGCGAAATACATTTGTTATTAGCATTCAAATAATTTAAAAACATAGATAATGTACATAATTATGATTAAGAATAACAGTATCATAAATGAAAATATAAAAAGAGAGAGGTGGAGGGAGAGAGAGGAAGAGAGAGAGAGGTAGCGAACAAACGACGGAGGAAATAGGAAAATAGAACGAGGACACTAGGAGGATGCAAATTTAATAGAAATTGAGGTCCAGCCCCAGAAATATAATTATGTACACCCGTTTATTTGTTATATATAACACGTACAAGAAACATATTTTCAACTATAAGATGGTGCAGTTTCGAATCATTCCTGAATAGATAATATCGTATTGTTCAATTTAACAATTGTTGAAATACGCTATAAAATTGAACTTTTTAGTAGAAAACTGTCGTACCAAACAAAATTTGTTATCTTTATATTTCTATCAATTTTGTTCTCTGTATATTCGCAGAAAGAACTCTTATAATGAACTACCGTGTCTATATGTAACCTTTAATTTATTCACTATATATATAGCGTTGTTATCTCTGACGAAAGTATAGAGTGCGAATCCATCCAACGGGCAAATTTCTTGACGAGGTCCGTGTACCCAAGTTCTCTTATACATATACATCTCATGACCTACTCCTCGTCAGTATCACATCAGTCAATTTCTCTCTCTCTCTCTCTCTCTCTCTTTGCTTCTCTATCGCTTGCGTTACCATCTCGAGGACTGAATCGAAATTAATTGCGTCCCAAATTGAGGTAGAAGCCGGCTAGTGATTCCTTACCCTTGTGTACGCTGATTCTCACACGTACGATATTTTTTGATACGTGTGTATATCAGCAAACGCATACAAACAACAGTCACGACACCGTCTCGGCAAAATGCTCCAGGCTAAGAGAAAGAGAGAGAGAGAAAGACGTTGAAGGAGAAGGGTAAAAGTTTTTGCTTGGGACGCGTGCTCCACTCGATATCGATCTTATGGCACGCGACTCTGAAACTTGCGATTCAACGAGTGAAATAGGTGAGTGGATAGAAGAATGCATATATATGTATTTATATATTTTATTGTGGAAGAGAGTAAGAGCTCAGAACACATTCTAATATGTGAATTTCGTTGAAAAAGTTGGCGAGGGCAAGATCGAGTTACAAGAAAACACCGTACAGCGTTCCGGGCTGCTACTCTCAGTATAAAAAACAGAGAAGGAGAGCAAGAGAGATATATAGTAGGTAGAGAGGGAGAGAGAGAGAGAGAGAGGGAGGGAAGCGCGGAAAGGTAGTTTCTGCGGTCGATTACCAACAACGGTGCTGATGACGGTAATATAGTAATAATGATTGTACAGCAAACAGTGTGCATTTTGGGATGGAGGGTAAAAAACCCGGGGATATGGGTTGTTGCATAGGGGATGTAGAACCGAACATTTACGTATACGATGGAGTACGACGGCACAAATATATCCTCCCTTCCCTCTCTCTCTCTCTCTCTCTCTCTTTATCTCCCTTTCTCTTGTGTTCGTGGTAGGAATCGTACCACGGCTATTATTGCTTTAATTGCGGTTACTCGGCTTGCATTTGGCTTATCCGGCGACCACGCCGCGCCCCTGGCATAGTAATTATTTCGTGATTGTGTAGCAGAAGCGCCCCCGTCGCATTTCGAATGCCCATCGTAAGTGTCGCCCGTCCGGGTTTCCCCAATAACCTTTCCACAAGCAGAGACAAAACAACCGCGATTACCGTACGTTCACTCTTCTTCGTTATTATCATTATCGTTCATTCTCATAATCATTGTCACGTACGAGAATCCATCTAAAAGCTTGAATACGAGTATATCACTTCGATCGAAACGAAATTTATCTCTAATTAATGATTGTTCCTTCAAATATATAATTCTATGTGCGAAGTAGTGTAGATTAATGATACCTTCTGGCGCACGAGCTGCGACGAAGTCTTGAAATATTTTTCGTTACTTTTTTTTTTAATGTTGGTAAAATAAAGAAAAAAAAACGTTTGCAGCTAAATTTTCTTAATTTTTCAGAAATTATGACAAACTTCCTAGATGTTTTGGTTTGTGTTACAAGTAGTAGGTCCATGTAGTCGGTGAATTCGGACTTCGCAAAGCTCGAAGTTCCGACGTATCTTATTCGACGCTGCTATATTTTACTTCATTAGCTCATATTCTTCTTTAAATAAAAGAATTCAATAACCGCCAGTAATTTGTGCAAAAGAAGAAGAGTAAATCGACGAACTTAAACTGTTACATTTTTGTTTTGTTTTGCTTTTTTTTTATGAACGCCTGCGTGGTTCATTAGGAAAATTGACATTACGTCATATAAAAAACCAGTAAGATTTGTACACCGAAAAAAGTGAATTGGTTGAAGCAATGAATTGTGGCGAACGAATTTTAATTTGTTAATTCAACAATATTATTGTCGTAGTGAGCAATATTCGTTCCAACCATCAAATTAAAGGGACCTGAGTTATTGAGTGAACAGCGTATTTTGTTTGCCGCCCGTGACCGAAGAATTTGTTGAATCAACGAAAATTTTGTTGGTTCATCAAATTTTTTTTCTCAGTGTAGATATCAAAAAATATTGTCCTTCAATGTAAAAAGATATAATTGTGAGGATGTCAAAGTTACACTAAAGGTCAATAACATTGACTGCATTTATGGAGAAAGCCATTCCTGGCTTTAAAATACGTACACTTAAAATTAGGTACGTGTGTTTGCGACGGGATATTTTCTTATTTTTCATCTTCTTCCATTTTTTTTAGAATGACTCTCCAATATCTTATGTGATATACATTTTGACGAGGATTCCGACTTCTTCAATTCCCTACACTTTCTTTAAATAGGTTGGATAATGCATTTAAAAAAAAATGAATCGAATACAGACCCTCCGAGAGGTAAAGAGATGAGACTGCCAACAGCAGTGAATAAGGATGAACATGGGTAGAACGATGGACGGAATTCTCGGGAAGTTTAGAATATATATACTATCACCACTTGACAGATTATGAGATTACACGATGGGCCCTTAGAGGTGAGGACGATTAAAAAGTATGAAGATGATGAGTGATTCAGCATTTGTTTTTTCCTGAATGAGAGAGCAGGTGAGAGCAAAATAAAAACGAAACAGGTGGACTCAAAAGAATAAGGGCGACACTGCTACTAAACCAATGAATCCGTACAGCCCATTCTACGAAGAGAGATGGATTTTATAGGAAATAGGGATGAAAGTTAGTGACGGGGATAAAGGGATAGCTGCGAAAATCTTTGAAGAAGCCTGAACTAGTTTGGCGATGCGAAACCGGCAATTTTTTTCCGGTGGTAATCACACAAAACGAGGACCGACACAGGACTCCATAAGGAACCGCTTAAGTCGGCCAGGGCGATTCTTCCGGACCAAAGTACCCCCTTTCGTGCCATTATTTCAAAGACTTTTCCTTGGCTTAAGCTCCTGCTGGTTCCTACCTACGTAGGATACGGCTTTCAGTTCGTCTTTTTCTACAGCCTTCCTTCAACCAAAGAAGTGATCTTATTCTCTCTCTCGTTTCCGTGTTTTTCTTCCAGTGACTCAAGCTTTGCTCACCGTTACCCTTTCCTACAGTTGGCCACAGTTATACCCTCTTTAATTCTCTGTCGTTATACGCTTCGCGCACAAATTAACCCGAGACGTTTATAGACGTCGTTATTTCTCTTTCGCGCTTAAGTATTTGATATTTTTTTTCAATCCAAAGGAGGGGAATAAAATCTCAGTTGGAAATAATCGTCCATTAAAAAAAGGTGAGTCGCGAGAGAACATTTTAGCAACTCTAATATGGAGAACGGTTTTGCCAAAATCGATCGGTGTCGTACACGACCTTGAACAGAAGATTTCACGAGAATGCTTCATTTATAACCTTCAGTGATGAAATCTCACGCAAGGTCTAGCTAATCTTTTGATATTATAGCTGTCTGTATATTTGCTGCCGTAAGAAGTATAAACATACAAAGCAACAGTGACTGTTCACGATACTGAGAAAGCAGTTACTTTTTCATATATACTATTTTCCATATCCCTTGATGATACTAAACGATTGGTAATAGCGGTAATAGAAATACGAAAAAAAGTTCAAAGCAATGAAAAAAAGGTGAAGTAGAAAAGAAACTTACGTTACAAATAGAACGACGGAAAAAAAAGGAAAGAGCGTAGGAAAAGTACACAACTAAAGTAGTCATAAGCTTTTTTATTACACCGCTACTATGGTAGACTGACGCTATTTTTACTACCATGTGCTATATATAGAGCGTTGCTGGTATGTATTCTCATAAAATGGAACGCTGGTATCAGCGCGATTCTTTTCTTTCTTTTTTCAACGCCTCTTCTCGCCATTTTGGTATTGGCAGCCAAGTCAATATGACGTCAAGGCTCCGCGTTGTTCTCCGGTCATAAATTTCAGGCTCGTCATTATTCGCCTCGAACTCACAGCGTGCATGATCCTGCGAACCCGATGGCAGCTTGCGCTTGGCAAAAGGTCGTTCCCAGTTCTTGTAAATCTGCCGATCCGTTAGACGTTCGACGTAACGTGCGCATCCAAATATCATAAAACTCGTACTCACATCGTTCTTGGTCTCTCTGGTAAGCTCCCTCAGCCAATGAACCATATTGTTCACCATCCTCGTCGACATATAGGTAAACGAAATCTTGTGTTTTGGCTAACACCCTGGATTATGGCCAAAACGATAAACGCATTTTTTTCATTACAAATATATTTTTTTACGTGCCAACATGTAACATAACATGGAACAAATTTTATTTGTACAATTGAGGGTATATGGGACATTCCTTTTGATGCCGCATAATTCTGACCATTGGACGTGGAGCATGAAAGTGAGATTTAGTGAAAAACATCGATATCTTTTTGAAAGGTCATTTAGAGACAACAGAGAATCAAGTTTCGACATGGTATTTCCAATCTGGATCATCATATTATAATCTTCCTGGGATATTGAGATTTATTTTTACGACTATTGAATCGTATCTCAGGGACAAGTATCAGTCTATTCTTACTACAGTGAATCTTGAGGATCTTAACAAGATTCGGATATTCAGTTTACCAAAGTGAGAATACTGGAAGATGAGAGCCTCGTGGTTTGAGCAGCATTCTATATAAAGCTGAGCTTAGGAAATTGCTTCTTGAGATGTCGAGAGGCCCTGCGAGACTGTGCCACGAAAGTCTTAGGTTCGCTTGGCTCAGGTTACGACGATACTCTTTGTGCTCTGGCACTTTCTGACGCGAGCTAGCACCTAGTAAATTTCCAAACGAAATTATACGGAAATCCTTGTCCCGAAAGATTTAATTTACACGCTGCACAAAGAAAAAAAGAATCATCAACAGGCTATGAGGTTGCTTCAGCGTTGCAGGCAACAATCTAATTTGTCGTGAATTTAATTAAACTGACGTTTTTTTGCCCGATAAAACTTGTCGTTATACTTTAGCACATTTCTAATTAATTGGAATTGCTCTACATAATAGTGAACAGTAAAGTCTGAAGCAAATTGACTTCCGTAATAAGTAAAATCAGTAATCAACCAAAAATAATTTCCATAAATTTGCACGTTGAATGCGAGATGCGATAATTTTTCTCCCTATTCGGGAATTTCATACTGAACAAATCTTTCTACCAGTCGTGACTCGATTTTTTTCCCTCTCATCCGTTCCTGTTTCGGTCATGATGGGGTGCTCGTTGTTTCGCTCGAATTCATTTCACGCGTTATAATCTTTAATTAAGCTGAGTTTTCCGTGAGCGCATAATGCGGGGTCGTTAGACGGCGAGAATGCCGACGAAGTGGTGCGCGGATCCCTCGCGGCGTAGTCTCGGGCGGTGTCCGGATCACATGGATGTGGCCTCCACAGTACCCCTAGGAGGCAACCACTGGGAGCTCCTGGAAGCTTTACATGGGACTGCGGTGCGCGCTGCCAGCCCCGTAGAAGCTCGTCGTTTTCCGAAAACGATTAAGCGAGAGAAGGAGAATGAAAAAGAGGTAAACAGAAAGAAAGAGAGAGGCAATGCGTTGGCTCGCCTCGTTAAAAATTACGAGGCAAGAAATATATATCAGGGCGTTATTCCTGCATCCTGCACACGTTCACCGTGGAGTATGCATTGTGCAGATCTTCGTCCTTTTCCCCGCATATAACCTCGATCCCTAAGGCCCGAAAGTGCCGGCATTCCTCTCTTTTTTGCTCCATCTCCAGTTGGGAGAACTCACTCAAAAATGGCCTTCTATTTTTGAGTGAGCTCGCATTTTTTTGCCACTTCTCTCACGCTACAGTGCACTTGAGTATGCAAAAGTATAGCGCGCGTTTGCACGATCATTGAGAAACGAGATCGTGAAAGAGAGACGCCGAGAAAAAAGGATAGAATTCTCGTGGTAGACTTTATACACGACAACTGAATTCTGCGGAGCACTTCTTTTTCGTTACGCCCTTGCCACGTCGTGCACCTATGTGGGTAAATTTCAGAACGAAACGGTAGGGGGAAAGCACCGAGGTTCCTCGTTTCTAGATATCAGCAGACGAATCCTATGAGAAACTGGTTCGAAAGGCAGAAGTAGGCAGATGAATGTGTAGCCAAGAATGAAATTGTCTAGACGAAAAGGAATGGATTCACCGACCCCTTCATGTTTCTTTCACATTCACGTTTTCTTGTAAAACCTACTTGTGAATGTAGACGATGACGATTGAAAATCAGAGGGAGTAGACACGATGAATGTTGTACCATCTGTCGACGCCTAAAAATTATAGTAGGAATCTTTTCAGGACGTTATCAGGCGGCCTCATTGCCGTATAAGGGCACTTACTATACGACTTGACAGCGCCCTGAACCGAAGTGTATAACTCGGTATCATAATGTCCTCATTACACTACCTTACTAGGCCCTGATCAGGCTGCCCGATTAAGACCTTATGGCTTACATACACACGCGCGTATTAGCATTTTATAAACACATACACTGAAACAAAACAAAGAATATTATTCGATTTTTTCATTCGTTCAAGGTAATTAATGTTTATCTTTCAATCCAATCCATTAAGGTATTTAGGATTCGTACAACAAAATTATGTTATTATGCAGTATTACGTTTATAATAGACACTCATTGTACATTGATACAAGTTCGCTTCTATTTAAGTGCTAGATTTGTGCAACATATTAAGTTAAGCAAAAATGACACGAAGAAATAATGTTTTTTAGGTCAGCATTTTTTTAATTATTATTACGTTTTACATTATAATTAATACGTTTCCTCTATATTTTTTTCACTTTTTTAACATTCGTTTAGTCGCATCTTTTACAATGTTATATGCGTGTGAATATATTGAATTCATTGCAGGAGAAATATCACGGGCAATAGTCCCCGTGTAAACACTGAAAAATATTTATTCTCCAATGGTTAACACTATAAATACATATATTGCAATGAATTTTTTATTATAATTTCATTATTTTTACCAACAAGATTTGAACAATTTATTCTTCATCGTTACAAGTTTTACGGTAGATCGAACAAACAAAATTATTGTAAAGTAGAGTTGCAGGTTTTCTTATTATTTAAGACGGTTATACGTATCTTATTTGGTTTTCCTCTTCGCTTAAGCGATGACGGTGAGTCCTCCTAACTATACCCGGCCGGGGTTTATCGATTTGCTAGTGGACGTTGGGAACTCTTTTCCGTTTTGTCGGAAAGCAATCAATCAAATTTTCCATACGCTTTTGGGCACTGCGGAGATTGTATATAGCCCAAACAGTTTCGAGCTGACCGATCGCGTCAGGGACTCGTGTCGAAGTGACTCTCAATTGTCTCGTGCTGAACCGTCGCCGATTGCCCCACCAATTATTCTCCCATCAGCGCGCAGATTTAAAAATGATGAATAACGCTTATTACAATATTTTCATGACAAATTCTTTTTTTTTTAATTTAAAATTTTTGATAAACAAATAAATGAAAGACTAAACCGTGAGCAATTTTCAAATGGATACGGGCACGCGTAGACGGTAGTTTTGAGGTTGGAGATACATGTTTTGATGATGTACCAATGGTATGGCAGACATAGGGCACGTCTTACTAGGGCTTCATACGCCAATCTCAAAATCATAGCAAGACATTTTTAGACTGACCACTAGTTAGGCCTAATGAGGGTATGGCTTAGTAGTCATACCTGATTAGGACCATTTCCGACTAACTTGATTTGTCAGTCATTATGGAAGACTTGAATACGACCAGATTACACGCCCCGTAATCAGGTTGCTCGTTACGCTACCTGATCACGACCTGGTTCCGGATGTACAAACGCTAAGAAATTTCTAGGCGGGGGATTATCTCACACAGAAATCAACTGTGGAAGAAGTATTTTTGGTACGAAAACTCCTAAATAAATTGACAAATCGTGGCCCAAAATATTTACACTTCCCAATGGAGCGGAAGAAGCTGTGCTATAAATGGCCAATGTGTGTTCAGTGGTTACGTTAGATTTCTTAGATACTTGTTGCGTACCACAATAGTTAAAAAGAGATGACAAAACACAAGGGTCAAGACTCGAACGTAGAGAGGCTCCCGAGCCGTAGATAAAGACATTTAACACTCAGCTGCGGTCCAGATGGTGGTTCTTCAGTTTTTGAAATAACTCGCGACCCACAGCAACGTCTCCTTCATTTCAAAAAAGTAAAGGACTTCGAATATATCCAATAAATATTTCATTTTTTTGCATAGAAAAATTGTGTACGAAAATTTACTTGTATCAATCGCATAAAAGGTAAACCGGCGTGCGATCGTTCCTCCCGTCCTTCCTTTAACCAAAAAACAAGTCGGCTCGGAACATATTAGTAGTGAAAAATATTTATAATTTGTTGCAATAAATATTCTCCAAGTCCAGTCTTCATCAGTTCTGACACATTATTTAACTTCCAATAAATTTATCCGCCAGCTGGGACCCGATAAAAAAGACTAATTTTTTTCGTACCTAACTGTAACAGGCAACGAGCTATCTCACTTTGGTTTTATGCTGGAGAAAAAGTCTTGCGTGCGTGACGGCAATATATTTTTTCCGCATAACGCGTCATGTTGTTGGCTTGTAGAAAAGTGAAGAGGGTAGTTTGTGAAAAGTCAAGAGGTTCGTTACTTTGTAGGCTTTAAATAAAGCGATAAATAAACGAGGCCAGACTCTATGGGTTAGACAGCTTTACTTCGTCAGACGAGGATCACGATATTTCTGAGGATAATGATGTTGACGAGTTTTATCAGATTTACCAGGTTTACTTTGCTTCCTTATCGGCGTTTCCTATCCTGTCTTTTCCTCTCCAACATTCGCTTCAACCACTCGGATTCATTGTTCACAAAGGCTCTTTAATCTACGATTAATAAGCTTCACATTTTTGTAGTCTTCTTATGTAAGTCTTCTAGGATATTCTTTTTATTCTACTGAGATTTATTTCTTTTTTTTTTGCAACTACGCAGAAATAATGATAGTTTCGATACATTGATTAATGTCAAGTATTTCTTAGAGGATTCTGTATTTCTGTCAAAATTTCCTCTCGGTCTTGACTGTCCTTTAGATCAATAGACACTACATCAACAGCTGCATCGGAAATTAAGTCGTGTAGGTGTAGCCCTTGATCCTCACTAGAAATGTGGCAAAATATTTACCTGTCCAGAAAAATATTTAAACTTAGTTGGAAAGGGTTTTCCAAGAACCGGAAAGCTTCTACCGATTCCCGGGATTCCACGAACCTATATACACAAACACCTACGTACACGGTTTGTCAACAAAGCTGGAGTTGTTACAGCAGAGAGAAAATGCAAGCAAACTCGAAGAGACAAAGTGTACAGTTGTAATGGCTTTCAGTAGTTTCGCCCGCAGCGGGCACACTTTGCAACTCCAATGACACTGACTTGTTCTGTTTCACTCACACTACTCTTGAATTAGATTCTCTGGTGTGGTCGAGACGGGGGTGTCACTCGAGGAAAGTAGAAACCACGTGTACAGTGTACAAGAAATTGCGACGTGGGTTAAACCTCCGTGCACAGTGTATGGTGTACTTGAACTTTGCCGGGTCTCATTTTCTCCTGCAGTGGCCACGTCTCCATCGGTCTTGGTACTAGCGCGGTCCACACCAGCACGTGGCCCATTAAACAGCATACTCGAGTATGAGGTTGCTTTGCTAGCAAAAGGCTTTATAGCGTATCGTCGACTCGTTCCTATTCGTCTAAAACCTGTGCAGAATGAAGGATTAATCATTGATACAGGTAATTTTTTTTTTCACTTTCCAACTCTTGCAGATCAAAAATTCCGATTATTCTTTTTGTATCTATTTTTATATAACGCAGCATTCGAAATATTGAGAAAACTCAAAAAAGAAAAAAATTATATTTCCTATTATAAATAAATAGTTTTGCGGAGATCGTTCTTTGAAAAATTCATAGAAATCATCGTATTACCAATCTTAGACGAAGAGAACGATTGTTAAATTAAAAAAAAAAATAATTTCGAAACATATAGCGAAGCGAAATTAACTTTTATAGGCACGATTATTCTCAGTCAATTCATGGCAAAACGTGTATGGGAGTAAACTGCACAGTATAATGGAAGCGAACACTCTTAAGCGCAACAAAGAAAATGTATGATATTTTCCAACATTTCTGGTCGAAGTTTCCGTTTTAATAAAATTAGTTAGCAAACTTGAAGCGCATATACAATGTGCGGCGATGAATGGTGCTATCCAGTTTTCTGGTGTTATAATGCTCGTGCTATAGCAACCGGAGAATGAAAGAAGTGATGAAAAGTGAAGAAAGGGTAGCTGAGAACGAAAATCCTGAGATAGCTTGTGAAGGATCGAAAGGCCAAGACAAAAAAAACCAAAAGAGAGAGAGAAAGAGAGAGAGAGAGAGCGAGTGAGCGACGAAGGATCAGAATAAGACTCGCGAAGAAGGGAATAAAGGGAAAGAGCGATCTCCGACGAGATGCGTGTATGGGTAAATGCGGAGATGGAAAGGGGACTATCCTCTTTCCATCGCTCCTTCTTCTAACCAATGCTTCAAGGTGGGAGATGTAAAGTAGAAGGAGACAGAGGGGAAGGAGGATGCGAAGGAAGTAGAGGAAGAGGAACGAGCTGCTGCGCCGACGATGATAATATTGCCATGCTAGGACCGCTGGAGCCACGACTTGATGCGAAAATACGGACACGCGATGGGATAGGACGAGAATGGGCCACCGAAAAGGGATGGTGGTTGGTGAGCTTGCCAAGTTTCCTGATTAAAGCGTTAATTTGTAATTAAAGAGAGCCGTCCACGAGGCTCAACCACGGTACTTCAGCACTGGCGGTGATGGGCTAGTACTTTTCCACCAAGCACTGTGAATATACATTTAGACTACGATGAAATATGATTGGATATATGTGTTGTTTGATAAGGGTGAAACAGGAAATAATACTCATTTTTATTAACAAAATAATTAATAAATAAAAACATGGTGAAAAAATACGAATGTTGTATATTTCGGAAATGTATCTAATCCAATTATTGGTAACTGCATTTTTAATGTATATGTTTTTATCGTAGATTTTATCTTCTCGACGCCTTCAAATCAACTGCCACAATTATTATTCCCCGTGCCTTTCCTCCATCCTCCTGTAAAAAGTTAGATTATAACTATTTTCATTTTAAACATCATTCAACGTATATTCTACGAGCTTTGCCTTTTTTTAAACAAATTCCACTTCGAATGGTGAAGGTTTCATTCAAAACCCTGAATCTTATACGTTCAGAGATATTTAGAGTGGTTGTGGTTAGCGGCCAACTGTGTATAAATATGCA